>JBBPDC010000011.1:8085170-8105170 GCA_037974485.1 Hemigrammopetersius urotaenia | reverse complement strand
AGCGGCGCTCTCTCGCTGAACGCAGTGGAGTCCATCGCTCCTGTTGCTAAACAGGTCTATCGCTTTTGTGACACGAATGTTGGTTTTGGAGTGTCGCAAAAACGTGACGTCACGCGTCCTGATCCGTGCTCCAGCGCGGTAAGCGCTCACACTACATGCGAACCGCGCCCGAGTCCAACTGAACCGTGCTCTGGCACACCTCTTCCAAGCAGACCAGGGGTGGCTAAATGAACCGCGCCCAGGCACAGAGCACTCACACTAGTCAAACCAACCCACGCTTTGGTGGTCAAACGCACTCGGGCACCGTTCAAACTGCCTAGTGTGAGTACACCCCAAGTGTGTTCTAGACGATGGCTTAAAGCAGTGGTCCCCAATCCCCGGGCTGCACAGAAAAAAAACCCAGTGGATGTTACCCGTGTTATGTTGTCGGCTCGTTGTTATGAAAATGCTGTTAATAAAGCTGCGAGTACACACTGGATTTACGTTTATTATTGTGTTTTAAAGATTCCCCCGTTATTATATTTTTAAAATATCCCCATTTTATGCGTATCATTTATTTGTGTAAATACGTATACGTATATTTATCTGCCACTCCTTAAGTCCTTGGTAGGACATCCCATAATGATGCAGCATGTTTGCATGTTCAATCTTTGGCCATTACAGAAAAAGGAGAGTTTTAGAAGGTCATGTTTCAAAGTGGGAATATGTTTTACATGAGAAAGCAATGAGGAGTGTTGGATGATAAGACGATGGTAAAGTTTCTAGATGAGCTTTTAAGAATTAGGCTGAGGAACAAGCTCCTGGGCATGAGCAGGGCATGTGTTGGCTCATATCTCACTGGAAGCCGTCCAGAAAAGAATAGCTCTCTGGATTGAAAAGCAGCTCTGTAACATTTATTATGATCTGAAGAACCACCTCTTGAGGCAACACCCTAGTTAACAGGTTTCTGTATTCTTTCATGGGACTTCTGGATGAGGGGGTCAGCTGAAGGACTAAAAGTATGATGGTCTCCTGAATCAGTTCAGGACAAACAAGCAAACCGTGTGCCAACGCATGCCGACGGTTTCATAACAGACTACCAATATTGGGCCAACTGTTTCATAACTTTCATTTTGTTGATCCGGTGTTATATCCTCATAATGAAGCTGAATGTGGAGAACGAAATGGTCTAGAGCAGGGGTCCCCAACCTTTATTTGGTCACGGACCAGTTTAATATCAGAAACTATGTTCGCGGCCCGGCCTTTAAGGATACGCAAATAAATGATACGCATAAAATGGGGATATTTTAAATATATAATAATGGGGGTATCTTTAAAATATAATAAACGTAAATCCAGTGTGAACTCGCAGCTTTATTAACAGCGTTTTCATAACAACGAGCCGACAACAGAACACGGGTAACATCCACAGGTTTTTTTCTGTGCGGCCCGCGGACCGGTACCACATGACCCGCGGCCCGGGGGTTGGGGACCACTGGTCTAGGGCATACAGGACGAGGTACCTAGAACATGCTTTTACTGTTCTCTATAGCCGTTCAGAGCTTTAGTGCTAAACCTGCCTAGATATTCACGAACATAAGACTACCAGTCAAAAATTTGGAGACACCCTCTCATTCAAGAGAGGTTTTTTTTTATTGGCAACATTGTAGGTTAATTCTGAAAACATCACCTATTGCTCAGTTTACTAACTCCTGCAGTGCTAGAATGTAAATACCGATGTTACCCCTGTATAGACTGTACTGTATAAGTCATACATTAGTGTTTTCTTTGGTATAAGCAGGTACATTTTTATTTACATTAATAAAACTACAGAAATACAAAACAAAAACCATGAGAACACTCGAGACGCTCCACAGGGGAAATTCTGGACTGCAGCTGAGTCAAAGGGCAGCCGCCAATCAACTGCAATGGGATATAAATAACGTTCTCGGATTGGCTACTTTCAAACCTCCCGCCTCGAAGTACAGCAGGGTTTCACCATCCCAAGACACGCTTTTATACTTTTACTTCATACAGAAGTGTAGCTGAATTTACATTTACATTTTATCTTACAAAATGTTATTTTTCCTAATCATTTAGCACTAAAATACATGAAAAATTATAAATTGGCACGAAAAAAGCTGTGATGTGACTCCCTGGTTGTTTATAGTTGTTCATATTTAGGTGCGGCGCTGAGCAGCGGAGGCTCATTCCGTTCAGGTGTCTGATTGCCTTGTTAAGCGCCGCTGCCAAACACAAACAGCCAGCACCAGGACGAGGGGGCGTGGCGGATGAGTTTATGCAAATGTGGGGGTGGGGGTTCCACAGACAGTTATTGCAACATTTACAATGGCTAACAACAGCTAAAGTACAGTGAACCAGCAACAGTATCTGCCCCCTAAAGGCTGTCAGCAAATACTCATCACTGTGCGATCCCCAATGCACATGATCATTATTCAGGGTATTCAGTGTGAGCTTTCATCTCAAATGGCTCTACCTTCAGATGTTCCAACAGACTCCACGGAGTTCCCAGCCCTGGTCCTGGAGCCCCCTGTCCTGAACATTGTAGTGTTTTCCAGCTCTAAAACACCCGGTTCTACGCAGGAAAGGCTATTATCCTGTAACGGTTCCACCATGCCCTACCATACTGTACCTGTTCCATCATGTTCTATCCTGTGTTCTACACACTCAGTAGATCCTCCACATCTTCACAGACCTGTATCTCCTTCTTCTATCTGTATCCTAATTGCTTCTGTACCTGTTGCACTATGTTCCACCATCCTGTACCGGTTCCACCATGTTCTACAATGCTGTACCTATTCCACTATGTTCCACCATGTCTGTCCTGTGTTCTACACACTGGATGTCGTATGTCCTAGATGTTTAAACTCTATGGTTCTTGTTCTTGTATCTTAACTTCAAAGGTTCATCTCCCAGAATTAGTTCCTTTTTCTGGTTCCTCTCGGAGGTTCCTCCTCGTGCTGACTTAGCTAACTGCACCTGACAGAGTTCAGACTGGAATGCGGAATGTTTCAGTTCCACCTTTAGGTCCTCTGTGGGTAGAAGCGCCTGCGTGTATTTAATGTGGGCTTCGCCTACCTGTCCAGAGCGCGAGCAGCGCGCGGCCACGCCACACACCAGGGGGATATTCCATGAAACAGGATGAAGGAAAAGTCTGACTTACTTTCCCTTGAAATAAGCCAGACTTTCTCTTAATCCTGTTTCATGGAATGCCCCAGGTCTCGCGCAGGGTCTCGAGGGCCGTGAAGTTCAGAGGCAAAAATAAAAACAAACAGACTTACGGGCATGTAGAGCCGCAGAGCCTTCTTCCTCCCCGGGCTCTTTCTTGACCCGTCGCGTCTCTTCGAGTCCGTCGCCGTGCTGCCCATTTTCCACTTCCTTTTCTGCTTTCCTTTTCCTCCTCCTCTCTTTTCCTCTCACTTTCTCTCCTCTTTTCCTCTCCTTTTTATCTTTTCCTCTTCCTTTATTCTATGTTCCTCTTCCTTTTCCTCTTCCTTTTCCTTCTCTTTTCCTCTTCTTCTGTCTTCCTCTTCCCTTTTATTTTCCTCTTCTTCTGTCTTCCTCTTCCCTTTTCTTCCTCTCCCTCCTCCTGTCTTCTGTCTGTCCGCGCGGCGCTTCTGCACGCGGGTGAACGCACACGCGCAAGAACAACTTGCTACGGATTCACGAGCGACGACATCATCATCATCGTCGTCGTCTCGAGGTTCCAGCTCCGCGTGCTGTGGTAAAACATCCGCATTCCGCGCGCGGCCCCGGGTCCGAGTGTTTCTCCATCACGAGTGGAGCCACACACGCACGTGGCGCAACACGAGCCGCTGCTGTTGCTGTTATTTAAAAAGGTAAACCGTAAACAAACTGTCAACAGCCAACCCCAAGCCGTAGGTCCCGCGCAAGACGGAGGACAGAGGGTGCACACGCTTGTTTGGAATCTGCGTGCTGAGGGGGCGTGTCCGGGAGGAGGGAGGGGGACTTTTAAAGAGAAAGTCCACAGACTATTAAAATTCTTCTTTAGACTACATGGACAAAAGTATTGGGACACACCTGTTTTGGAGGGTTTCGGCCGAGTCCTTACTTCCAGTGATGGACAATCTTAATGCTTCAGCAGACCAAGACATTTTGGACAGCGCCATGCTTCCATCGTTGTGGACCCAGTTTGGGGAAGAACCTTTTAGATTCCAGCATGAACATGCTGGAAAGACAAGGCTGAAAGACGAGGCAGGATGAGTTCAGTGTGGAAGAACTTGACTGGACCACACAGAGCCCTGACCTCAACCTCATCCAACACCTTTGAGATGGAGCAGAGATTCTGAGCCAGGTCTTCTCGTCCAACATCAGTGTCTGAACTCTTAAAAGGTCTACAGAACAAATAGACACAGATTCTCACAGAAACTTCAAAATCTTTTGGAAAGCCTTCCAGGAAGAGTGGGAGCTGTACTACCTGCTTACGGGGACCAACACCCTCCATATTAAAGTCTATGGATTTTAATTCAATGCCATTAAAGTAACTTAGCATAATGGTCATGCGTCCTAATACTTTGGTCCGTGTAGTGTAAACGTTTAGAATGTAAGCAGAGAAACTCAGTAGTGGGTTTGGTGTGATTGTTCACTTTGGTGGTGAATGGAACCAGACATCTGCATCAAAAATCTCCCATTATTCCATTAAACATTTATGAACGTTTGGTCCTAATACTAAACCTATACATGTAGGGCGTTGTAAGGCAATAGTCCCCAAAGAAAAGTGATTTAATTCAGATTTGCCATAATTTTACCATCATCAGCACTTTTTAAACACTCAGAGACACGTGGAGCTTCACTGGTGGTTGATAGTGAATAAAGGGGGCGAGAGGGGGGACCACCCTACCCAACCAGAGAGAGAGGGAGGACAGTTATACTCAGTGATGGGGGAGGGGGAGAGGGAGGACCACCCCACCCACCCAGAGAAAGAGAGAGAGAGAGAGAGAGAGAGAGAGAGAGAGAGAGAGAGCATTATTTTTTAAATATTTTTAAGTGTCACATAAATATTACACATAACACAAATCTGACTGCTCTTAGAGAGACACGCCTTTTGTGGGTGTGTGTGTGTGTAATGCACTGCAGAGAATGTTCATATGGCACACTGTATTTTTCTGAGGAATAGTGAAGTGAAACCAAACCAGTCTTTTTTCTTTTCTCTCCCTCTCTCACACATACACACACACACACACACACACACACACACACTCACTCACTCAGAGAGAAATAGAGATAGAGATAGAGAGAGACAGAGAGAGACAGGGGGAGAGGATTAAAGTGCCATAACCCGGATGGTCTGTTGGGTTTGCCTCCAAAGGAACAAGAGTGCGGTCCAAATTCACCCTGGCCATGACTCACACTTTCTCTCTTTCTCTTACACGCAAACACAGGCGCGTGCGCGCGCACACACACACACACACACACCAGCGCCCCATCTGGTGCATGCGAACGATACATAGAGCATGAGTCACCTCCTTCCACTCGGCCTGGAGCCGGCTGATGTTCTTTTCACTGCTGTCACGCCTTCGTCTTCCCCTTCAGAGCAGCTTCAGCCATCTCAGTGTGTCCTGCTCTAGCACACCTGATCCACCTCAACAGCTCAATCCCAAACCTCCTTAACATTCCCCCATAATTCAGTTGCTGAGATGTAAACAGTCATTTAGAGTGGATGTGATGTGAAGACACTCAGATTTCATTACAGTGCTGGTAAATGGAACCAGAAATCTCCTAAACAAATCCGTTTTATCTCGACCCCCAGTAAAGCTCCACGTGTCTCTGAGTGTTTACACGGATGCTGATGGTGGCAAAAAGCGGCGAATCTGAACCAAATCGTTTTATTTTGGGGACTGTTTTGCCTCACAACAGCCTTGCATGTATGGCTCCATCGTGAATGGGTTTAGTTTTAGAACCAAAAGTTTCTCAAAGTTCTGGCAGAATGACGTCTCAGGCGTCAGACTGAACATTCACCTTGCTTGATATAAAATATGCCAACTTATTTTACCCTGTAAAACCTAAAGTAGTGCATAAACATCGTTGAACAGAGCTTTATTTCAGTCTAAATCTGCAAAGTAAAATCTGTGAAATAACCGACCGCTGCTAATCTACCGAAGCACTACAGGCTAGCCAGTCAGAACAGAGCTAATTTACATATAAGTCTTTGAGGCAGAATGAACTCTGAGTTATAAAGAGAGGTAAGAAATAATGGCGTAAAAATGGATTAAGTGAACCCCTCAGGAGAAGAAAATAGTAAACAAGGTGAGTGTGTGTTACGACCCCTTTGAAGTGACCTCTAGACCTGCACTCACTCTTTTGCACCAGCAGGTGGAGCCCATGCGACGCTGATTTCACGCAACATCAGACACCAGACTGTCCACCCAGAGACAATAACCCTCCAGTCCAGTCGGGTTCACAAAGCCCCACGGTTTCACAGAGGACGAGCTTTACAGGGTCCAGCTCTATAAAGATCACCCAGGTGTGTGGGGGTGTTTAAACTGCTCCCCCTGGTGGTTTGCTGGTGGCACCAGAACACTGTAGATGAAGAGCGGAACCAGCACAAAGAGGCGGGCAGGCCTGTTATGGATAAGAGGCTTTTTCTGGGTTTTTTTTTTGAGAATTTGGGGTCTTATAAGTCCAATCAGTTCTGAAAATGTGACGTACACAGATTTGTCTCAACATTAGAACCTTTGCAGCTGAAGAGTATTGATGTGTGGTTAGTTCTGGGCGTGTGAAAGGATGAGGGCCAGAGTGTTAGATGGCTGGCCTTAAGAGCATCTCCAAAACTGGAGGGGGGAGTTACAGGGGTTCTGGTCTGCTGTGGTCAGTACCTACCAAAACTGTTCCATAACCCCAAGTTGCTCCAGGGAGAAACTGCCCCCTGTAGTTAGGGAATGGAAGTCGCTTTGGATAAAAAGCGTCTGCTAAATGACGTAAATGTCTGATCCCACAGAACTACTGCTGGAGCTCAAAGTACTAAAGTAGTTCATGCTGGCTCTAATAGAAAGCGGTCAGAACACACATTAAAGCACCCCCTATGTGGCTGTGTAGCTGAAGACTGGTCAGAGTGCCCATACTGACCCCTGTTCACCACTAAAAGCTCCTACAATAGACACAATGGAGCAGTGGAAGAGGGTGGCTTGGTCTGATGGATCATGTTTGCTTCTATGCATAACTTATGTGTGGTAGACATGGCACCAGGATGCAAGAAGGCAGTGTGATGCTTTGGGCGATGTTCTGCTGGGGAACCTTGGGTCCTGCATTCATGAGGATGGTCCTTTGACATGGACCACCTATATAAATATTACTACAAACCAAGTACACCCCAATGGTACATTTTCTCATTTAACTACATTGTGTGGTTAAGTGTAAATGTATAGTCACTATTTCTCTCTCTCTCACTCACACACACACGCGCGCGCACAATCACCCTCATCAGAAGTTATAAAGCTGTGCTGAAATCCGTCTATATTTGAGAATCTTTACTGGCAAACAGGCTGCGCTGTGTGTGTTGGGGGCTGAAATAAAGCACAGTGCAGCGTCCCTGAAAGCTCAGGATCCAGACGCCTTTGTGTTTCTGTGTACGTGCACCCACCCTTCCACTAAACACCAAGTTACCATGGTGATACACAAAGGCTCTCCACACCCTGTTCCCTGGCTCCGCCCCCTCTGCGAGTCCGGTCTGGGTTATTGTGTGTAAGGTTCTCCTTCAGTTTGGGTCCTGCCTGCTGTTACATGCCCCTGGACTCCTGTGACAGAAGTAACTGGACAATAGTGGAACAATTCACACACGTAGTCCACCAGGCCAGGCGTGCTGGACCTAAACCATGACACACTCACCTTTCAACATGTGGTGGTGTTCAGGCATCCCTCAGACTCCCTTACGTGGATTCTGACACTGTACGACTCACCATCATCCAGGGAGGGGGTCCCTCAGGGGCCTTCTAGGCCAGAATACATTTTTATTTAACAGAATCATTGCACTCATGTATCGTATTAATATTCACTTCATTGTTTCAATGTTAAAAAGAGGGAAATATATATTAAAGAGGTTCAAGTTTTTTTTCTTTCTGTGCTGTCCATGATATCGACCATGTTGAACTGCAGTGGTGTGTGTGTGTGTGTGTGTTTGTTGTCATGAGCAGCTTTTGGCTTCAACTCTTTTACTCTGTTCATTTTACTGAAGTCAGTTTTGTTTCCATTTTCTTGGAAACTTACAATACACACGCAGAAATGTGAGAATTTAGAATCAAGAAATAAAATGCAACTTAAACATGTTTACAAATATTGTAGAATATCGTTCTGCATAAACACATTTGCTTAAATTCATGCTGGTTTTTGAGAACTGGATCCATCGAAAGCGTATTTTCTTTTCCTAGAGTGGGGGTTCTTGAAGCCTGAATGATTTGATGTACTTTTATCAGCATCTCTGATCTCATTAAATCATTCCTGCTTTACTTCTCTTATGATACACATTTTTAAAAGAAAAAAGTAAAAACAACATCCTGAAGCAAAACATTAATTTGGACAAAGAAAGTAAAGCAAGAAACAGTGATGTAAAATATTTTATTTTCTGTAAATGTTCCTAAATTCGGTTCCTTGAATACCAAACCCTATAATCGCTCTGTACTTCAAAAGGCTTCATTTTCCAAAACATCTGACGCTACTATACAGGGCAAAAACACCACCGGCCAAAAAAAACGCAACGTATTTTACAGGACGAGAAAAATATTCAGGAAACAATTTTGTTACAACTGTTTGTCGAGGAAAAAATATTTACAACTGACTCTTTTCTGAGGGAAAAGATCTGGGCCTGTACAACTGGGTTCACCCTTCCGCCTTTCGGGGAGGTCTCATACAGGAGAGGGGTGTGAAAGACGGGTGTGTAATCGGAACAGCAGGAAGGAAATTTATTTCGGCTACAAAATGGGTTGCGTTCTTCGGGTCAGTTAAATTAGGTGTGGATTTTATGTACACGTGTGTTTTTTGTGATTTCTGCAACAAGAAGCGAGCCGGTAGAAACTCATCCGGCGTTTATAAAAACCCCTGATGGGAGAAACAAACACACACAAACTTTTTTCTACTTTGTGCCTTTTGAGTATAAAGTCCTTGTTTCTGTCGGTGCAGAGTCAGCCAGAAAGCGGACGCGAGTGGTCAGAACAAAGTGTCCATCACAAAGAGTCACTACGATACCGTACTGTAATTACAGAGAAAATACTTTCTTGTGAATCCTCGAAATTACTTTGCAATTCTGTACAGAATAGTCATTTAAAATAAGCTCTGAAAGACATCGTGGCGCGTCCTTATTAAATAATTTTAAAAGAAAAAAAAAAAATCAAAACAAAACAAGCACGTCTAAACACCCAAACATCAATATCAATAAGGTAGTATTTGGTCGGTCATTCCCATATTTTTCCGTATTTACACGTTATTTACAGACGTAACAGAATCTCTTCAGACCGGCCAGGACTTGCCGTCTGGCATCCTGTTTTTTTTTAATCTGCATTTTTTTTCTCCGTTATTTTAAAAATAGGCCCCACTCACTCACTCACACGGTAATAAATACAAAACACCTTCTCTTACACAAAACGACGAGAGAAACTCAGGATAAAACTGACTCATGGAATCAAGTATTTTTACGCTTTTCGGTTCGTGAGTTTGTCCGTTTTCTTTTTTTCCGTTTTTTTTCCTTTTTTTTCTTAGTGCAAGTTACTTTTCCCTTTGCGGAAGTCAATTCCGTACATTCTTCATTCAGTGATGTTCTACATTGATTTCTACGGTGCAGTCTCCACCAATCACGGCAAAAAAAAAGAAAAGAAAAACAAAACAGCAAAAAAACCAAACAAACAAAACAAACAACAAAAAAAAAAAAACACTAATGGGCCTGCCCTCCTCCACTTCAACCAATAAGGCATATCAGGCACAGTGCTCGCTCTCTCCTTATTCGCTGGTGAAATCTGTCCCAGGGTGACACACACTATCTTACACACACACACACACACACACACACACACACACACACGCACACAAAATGCACACACACACGCGCACACACACATGGCACATGCAGGTTAATTGAACCTTTTCCTTTCAAGTCCAGAGAACGATACGAATGGCTGTAACACACCGGCGTGTGTTTTCCTCTTGAATTTGCACAATTAAGAAACAAACAAACAAACAAAAAAAAAAAACCAAACAAAAAAAAAAATCTGTTTCATTAACAGGCCATTAAAGCTACAGGCCTCTTCTTGCGACCCTCAGACTTCAGTCTGTCTTCAGTCTTCGGCGCCTGTGTCCGCCGGGACACCGAGCACCTGGGAGTTTAAGGAATGCTTGGTTTCTGATCGTGCTCCTCTTCGGCTCTTAATTCATCCACTTGCGGCAGGTCGCTGTGCCACAGAGGCACGGAATCTTCTGGCTCTGCTTGGCCACTGGGCACAGCTTGTAATCGTAGCACAGCTGAAAAACAAAACCAAAACAGCTTTAAAAAAAAACAAAAAAACAACCAAACAAAAAAACCTCACTAAACCGACGTGCTTTTCCAACAGCACAAGGGACCACGCTGGAACACAAACCAATGTTTTCCCATTACAAGCAACTGTCCGGTACAACTAACAAATGGGTAGTCGACAAAGTACAAGCACGGCTATCTATCTGTCTATCTACCTCTTCTCCTTTCTCGATCCTGCGGTTGGAGCTGATGATTATTTTGTACCCTCTTTCAAAGGTCACGACTTCCGCCACACAGTTTGGTGAGCAAGAATGATTGATGTACCTATAAACAGAAAAGAATTCAACATTTATAAAATCAAATCACACCTAAAACATGAAACAATTAAGAAATACACCAGACCACCACAGCGAGGAAACCAGTTATACAGAAAAGAAAAGAAAAAAAAATAAAATCAAAACTTATGGTTAAAAACAGCTTGCAGCACTGTGGTTTAATTGTGGCCCATTCCTTTTAGCAAACTGTCCCCAATACCCTAAGGTTACAAGCATGCTTCTGTTGGATCCTCCATACATTTCCAATATGATCCAAGTCAGCAGATTTGCAAAATCTTGTATAGAAATGAACACCTTGCTAAAATGCCAGTACATTTTGTTTTCCCTGATCACTGAAGTGTTTTATAAATAAACAGACTGATAAACTGACTGACGTACTGATCAAAGTACATCAGTTCCAAACAGGTCTGTCTGAATTCTTGTTTCTGATTTCTCTTGCTTCTTTTTTAGCAGATAAAAAACAGGGATGCTGAGGGTCTTTACTACAGCTCTTGACGTCTTTCCATTTCAGTGTTGTGCAACAAATTCATCCCCGAGAGCTTCAGGAAACTCCTCCACCTTCACCATGATGGCTTGATGCATAAATCTCCCCAACCCTCTTTTATAATGACATCAGGTGAAATTTGTACAAGAACATGTTTATTTCTTTAGCATTGAGATGTTAAAATTTTACTTCTAACATATGCTCATATTTTAATATAGTGTCGAAAAAGTTCAAATAAATCAATAAATGACTGAATTTGCTTGAATTTACTATTTCTTATGCATATTTTTTAAGAAGACATTTGGAGTGATAATTTGTAGAGGATGTATGCACTACTGGATTTATGAAGTTCAGTTTCCCCATATGGCACAATAAAGTTCTGAAATGTATATTTTTTTTCCTAATTTCTCTTAATCGGACACTCCATGCATGAGCAGAACTGCTATTTGTTCCAAAACACTAAAGCAAGACAAATGTTCACTAGTTATTTACACCACACACAAACTCTGCTCCTTCTCTGTGCCATTCTAAACTGATGTTACCTTGCAGGGCTTCCAGAACAAGTAGCGTCGATCACAAACTCACTGTCGATGCGGAACATGAAGGCTTTCCGGTTCTGAAAGGGAAATGATCAGGAGGTGATTTGGAGGTGATCAGGATTAGCAGGCTCCCAGCATCCCTTAATATATTCATGCTTACAACAGTTCAACAGTACCTTAGCCTTGTAATGCAGCTCCTTCCTCATGGCCACCTCTGTCCGGAGAATGTCTCCATGGTACTCGATGACCATGGTTTGCTTCTCAATGTCTCGAGCGGCAAAGAGCCCAAGGCCCTACAGATACAGGCTGAGTTAGAAACATGATAACACTGCTACTGAGAGGTAATCAGTAATAAAGTGACCGTTTTTGGGAATATTTCAATTATTTGCTTAGTATTCAGTCTTTTAACCCATCCGAGTGATGCATTGTCTTACACTAATGTACTTAATCACTTGTCCGTGGACTGACGGCAAAGTCTTTAGAGATCACTGTAATTATATGTAATGTAGAATCAGATCTTATACATTTTCCATTAATAAGCTTCACACTTTCGGAAGCTTGGGGGTGGGTGTGTAAAAGCAGTCCGTGTGAGTGTGGGTGTGTAAGGAAGTGTAGCAAGAGAGAGTTGGAGTGGTGCGTTGTGTTTTGGTTTCATTTTGAGGATTTTATTGTGAATAATTCTCTTCACTCGTCTGTCCTATCAAGAGTCCTGGCTCCGCCCTCCTCCCAGGAGCCCTGTGCTCAGATCTGGGGGCATGTGATGGTGGCACAATATTCAGACCTTTGGTCGATCAGCATGAGCAAATTATATAAAAAAAAGGGCTTTTTAGTTTTCAAGACTCTTTCTATTTGTTTAGATTAGTAATGACTATGGACAAGTGTACCTTTCACCTGCGTAATCTTCAGATAACTGCTGCTCAAAACTGGAGAAAGTAATTTCCTGGATGGGTGGCACTAATAAACTAACTTATCTGTTTACTGTCCCTTTGCTCCAATCACAAGGCTTGAGAGAGGCCACACACCACAGTGGTTGAGTGAGACATAAGATATATGTCTCCCATTACCGGTTGGCCTGGCGGCTGTGTGGGTTTAACAAGCCTGGCAGGGAACTCGAAGTACTGCGAGGCCAGCTGTGTCTCACTGAGATCACTGGCCAGGATGGCAGAGCAGAGGAATGCCAATAGAACTAGCTGAGCAAGTGCTGTATCCTTTTTAGCTGCTTTGACAGTAAATCCAGTCATTAAGAAGGTGTAGAGGACATTGCGTCAGGAGGGAGGACTGTGCAGACGTTGGGTAATAACTACCAAAAAATAGTGGCAAGAAGCTAATAGGAAAGATATACTCAGCAGATGCTGACCAAACATACAATTTCATTCAACCACTCCTGCCAAACTACACTGAGAGGAGCGTGTGTACGAGAAACATAACCTGGATTATTTATTTATTTATTTATTTTTATAATTCTGGAAGGCCTCCCAATCTTGTATATGAAACTCTGTGTCTCCTTATACGAGTGTGAGTTCTAGCAGAAGATTGTTGGACAATTCTGTTAAAATTTCACATTTGTTCGAGCGGTTATTATTTATATATCGAACACACAAATATGAAGCTCAGATAGACCATCAAAGCAGGCATGATCCTAAAAGAAATGATTTGGAGCACCTGGATGCGCGAGTGAGCCAGGTAGACGTTGCTTTTCCATTCGCTGGTTAGCCGGCGGTACTGAGATGATTTGGAGTGCACAAAGTGCTTACTGTGAGATGGCCCGCTCTCCAGGGCAGAGTTCTGTATGACGCAGGAGGTACGACTCCACACAGAGAGGATCTTTAACCTGTGTATGAATGGGGCAGGGTGTGAGAGGGAGAGGGATATTGTCTGAAGACAATGAGCAATCTTGATCTACCTTGAGGGATAGGATTGGGCAAATAGTGGTATATAACTGGATATGTGGTGTAAAATGAACACTCACTACATTCACTACATAACTAGCAAGCATGGAAAAAAATACTTAACTATACAAACCAGAGGAAGCAAATGAAATGTGGAGACTGTAAGATACAGGATAATGGAAGCATTCACACAGCAGTAGGATCTAAATTGCTCCAGGACTGAACGAGTGAGTGAACACTACCCAGGTCTGCAGTGGGTCAAGTACAATCTAGACACTGACCTTTGACTCTGTGGGTAGACTGTTAGCTCAGACCGGGCACTGCCCGAGGGGTTGATGCACAGAGGAAGTTCTAACAAGGGGTTCCGTCCATAACGGAAACGGTACTTCGAACAAGCCTCCATGCCAGGCAGCTAGAATGCAATCACAAAAGATGAGTACTGGACATAAAAGGCATACATTATTCATCCAGAGATGGGGTGTATTTACCGATTCAGCAATGCGAGCGACCACAGAAACGGTCAGTCCAAAGAGATCCTCTCCTTTCAGATAGATTGGGAAGAGCCTCAGCATGCCTGTTTCTGCTCTCCGCTCTGCTACTGACCCCAGGACCTTATCCCACACTCCTATGCCAACACAAAACCAGCGAGACGGACAAAACACAAGTCATTTTGCTGTTTTTGTTCTGTTTTTGTTTTACTACAAACCGCTTCACATGCCCAAAACAGATCTGAAAGAGGTGATCCAAGCATATTTTAATGCACCGGTAGCAGCTTTATCAAACTTAATTTAATTATAATCCTTTGACATCCCCACTGTAACTGACATTAACCTCTACATGCAAGACAAAGTAATAAAGTGGTTTACATTGTCTAAAATGGAACATCTGCTGTGTTCCATGTTGTGATATGGGTCATATTATTCATAATGCAAAACTGTTTGAATGGTAAGCTTATTAGACACGAATGGCAATCCGTGCATTGGGATATGCTACAGACCTAAACTACCACACAAATAACTACCACATAAAAAGTGACTATAAAACACTACTGCTCATCCAATGTACTGTACCTTTAGCCGTGGTGTCCGTCAACACAAGGTCTTCGTACCCTTGTTCCAAGACACGAATGCTGAACTCGGGCCGTCCTTCGTGCTCCTCCACAGAGCATACATAGCGGCAGCGGCGCCGACCGTGTCTCATGCTCCAGTAGAGACGGCTTGCCTCGTAGCCAGGTGGGAAGATGGCACTGGCTGAGTGGAAGTGAGGCACCAGGGCAGAAGGAAGTTGGCCCATGGCGTGGAACAGCAGGCTACCCACGCGGAAGGTGTTGCCCATCTCAGGACGCTGCACCGCAGCGGCCAGTTGGCGCAACTCATCACGCTGCACATAGACACGGCGGAAAACTGAGAAGCAGCGTAGCACCTGCTGGTCCAGGTGCAGGCCAGCTGCACTGCCGCTGGAGCAGCCCCGGGGCCGGTGCTGGTGGCAAAGCATGGTCTTGTCCTTAAAGAAGGTGCAGCCGGCTTGAAGGGCGCAAGTGAAGTGGTAGACATTGAGGCAGCGCAGCCGATGGCAGCCAGAGGTGGCTCCCAGACGTTGACAGAAGGCACAGGAGACTGTCTGTCCCCTCTGCCGTGCCACTTCCACATTTATTAGGGCACCAGCCTGAGTTTCATAAACCTCAGACGACCACAGTGCGCAATTCAAGTGTACCCAGGTATCCAGGTCCAGGTTAAGGAGGCGGGCGGCACCATCTGTCAGCCCGTCACCCTCCTGCTGGCAGAAGCAGCAGCGGCGTCGATCTCTTGATGCTGGGCACGGGCGCAGGGATAAGCGTAACTGCTGCAGGAGATCCTTCAGAGCAAACACAGAAAGTGAGTGATTTCAGTCTACAGTATGGTTATCATTTACATCTACGGTACCATTTATAACACTTAATTTTAAAATCAAATAGAGAAATATAAATCCGAGAGATGAAATACCTCTTCGGGCTCCTGTGGTCCGGGCTTGAATGCTGATATTTGCACTGTCCACTTGCGCCAGCGTAGGCCTTTCCAGCGCTTGCTGTGGTGCCAAGGCTTTTCGATTGGCCTGGATGACAATGATAATGACATGATGATTTTTCTCTACTAATAATACATGGTTGAGATATGAGTATATCAGTCTATTTCTTAATTTAACAAATTCTGGTTTGGTGCTAAAGATTATTGGCAACATTGGCCAGACATACTTGTCATCTGTGTGGTTTTGAGAGCGAGGTTTCAGCTTCACAGTCACTTTGAGGTGCGATTCAGTATTCAACGTTGTCTTTGGGGACTCTGTCTTTACAGGCTCCAAGGTGGACAAAGAAGCTGGACCGAGGGGGCTGGGTGCAGGTTTAGACTGAAGCTGGACAAGACAGTGCACGTCTAGAGAGGACATGTTGTTGCTGTACTGGTGCTGAGCTTTGGATGGACTGTCTTTCACTGCCTCGTCTGCAAGCAGAGTCACCGAAGCCTAGAAACAGACATAAAAAAAACAAAAACAAAGTCAAAAGGGGCTTCTTTTCAAAAACAGTCTTGTTCTTACAACAAATGCAGTCAATCAATGGTTCTTTTTCAGAAAACAATAATGCTTCAAACATGTTCATTGGTGTAGTAGAATCATGAACTAGTAAATAACACGTTCCCCACATTTTATCAAGGAGTAAAAAAAAACAAAACGTTTTTGATTATTTGCGCTTCAACATGAGGTGTGCTGAAAGAAGAAAAACAAAAAGCAGGAAAAATCGAACTGACTGAAAATGTGGCAAGAGGGACTGGCCCGCCATAAACAACATAGACAGTGTTTTAGAGCTTTGTACTAGAGCTGGGAGTTTATCAGAAGGTGTGGCAAACCTTGGTGTCCACGTTAGCTTTGGCCTGTGCAGAGGAGTGCAGGATGAGACAGCTATGGCTGCAGAACACCAGGTCTCCATCAGAAGTCAAGTGAGATTCCTGAAGGGGAAACCACAGGATGAGACAGTTGTTTAATATAAGCTGCAGTGAACCTAGATATAACCAATATCTAAAAACTAATCAAAGACACATCAAGTAATGTTAATTGCATTTTAGTACTCTTAACTGAAGTTGAATTGAACAGTTAGGTACATGAAGATTTACACCCCTAATGATAAATGATATGCCCCTACTTGTGCTTTGCTTTGCTGATCTTTGGTGGGTTTCCTCACTCCGTTGCCCAAGACAACCACTTTACACTGGCGGCACCACTGCGGCTTTGGGCCTGGACTGCCCGGTCCATCCTGGTACTGCTCTTTGCATCTTACAGGACCTGGGGGGAAAAAAAAAATCAGCAATATGAAACATGTATATAATTTATAAGCATGTTCTTCCTGTAATTCCGAACCAATGTATAAGTAAAGTTTTCTTATTAGCATTACTACATGGACTACTAAATAAGATTTTAAATTAATAAACAACTATTCATGCAGAAACAGTAGCTACACTGATCGTAAAGTCGCTCCTCCTGAAATACACTGACACACTCTCACACTTTTTAGGATTTTAATTTGACACGGCAAGGCGATTAACTGAATATCTGACACTGTGACACAGATAAACAGGCTAAAGCAGGCCAAGATCGTTACTCCATTTCATTAGCTTCTCTAATCGTTGGCTGAATCAATAACGACTCTCCGTCAGCACCTGAGCCACACGCCGCACTCACACAAAGAAATAATGATGCACATCGTTAGTAAACATCGTTAAAGTGGATAATCATCTGTGTGAATGACGACAGGAAACAATTAGAGCCAGCCTGCTGTCCCCCACTGTTTCAAAAGCAATTGCACAGTCTCCCAGTCAGAAAGACAGAGCTAAGAGATGCATTGTCTTAACACGGGCCTATTTGTTTACTATGCAAATATTCCGTCTCTGTAATCAGCACCCTCCCATCTCTAGATACGGTGAAAGCATTGCATCTACAATCTTTTTAAATGTTCTGAAAGAGTCACAAATTAGTCTGGTGTTTTTGAAAACGTCTTTTAGTGTAATCGAAAAATCTTTCTCTACTTTTCTGGTATATCATTTTTGTCCTTGGAGTCAGCTCCTAGGATTTGACTGATTAAAAGCGCTAAAGTCAGTCATAATCCAATTCTATACATTTTCTTTCAGGCCCTTTCTAAACAGGCTATTATTTTTTACATATTTGTAAATGAGTTCTGATAAGCATCCCTGTAAAACCAGGCTGAACTCAATCAGGCTGTTTATGAAGGTTATTGAAGGATCTACTGAATACAGAGTCAACAGTGAATTAGACAATATTTTCAAAAGTGGACCAAACTCTTATTTTCGATCCTTTCCTTTAACATCATATTATAGTTTTGGTACAATTACAATATATAAAATCAAATAGTCGGTGTTAAAGATTATAGGTGCTGTAATTGCTGTAACTCACTCTTGACGGAGGTAAATTGGTTGCGATGTTTTAGAGGTCTCTGTTCTCCAAAGCTTTTGCTCAGCTGTTCTGGTCCTACTAGTCCTGCCGCAGCGTGTCCCTGTAGCAGCCCGGAGGCAGACAGCCGTTGCTCCAGACCCTTGTGGGCTCCCACAGCAGCATGGGGCCACGGCCCACTGCTCACCTCATAGCTGCTGGGGATCTTCACCCGAATGAGATCCGCAATGGCTGCCACCACATCAGTGATGTTCTGAAATAACAAAGAGGCTTAATAATGTATAAACTGTGTGCCCCAGGTTTCAAGACACTTCCTATGAAATTTCTCATCGTCACTGTTCAATGAAAAAAAAAAATACTTGGAACATGTTATAATAATAATAGTAATAATAATCATAATAATAATAATGCATTTTATTTATAAGCGCCTTTCACAACACTCAAGGTCACTTTACAGAAGTTATTAAGTAATAAAAATTAAAGAATAAATAAATTAAAAAAGAGTTCATATCCTCGTGGTCTCCTTCAGATGCGCACTCTCCACGGTTACCGCGGGTCAGCTGAATATCTTTAGGCATGATGGTGACTCTCTTGGTGTGGAAGGCGCACAAGTTCATGTCCACGCATAGATCCATGTTATGTTAGAACAAAACAATCTTCTAATCCTTTGGGAATATTTATGTAAAATTATTTGTTGTCCTCTTTTCCAAACTATTATTAAAAGCACACATTGATGTGTTTTGTAGACCTGAAAGGTCTGAGTGCTATCAGGGGATTAACTATGCTGCCTTTGGCTTTACTCCCTTGGCAGTACTGATATTAAAATGGAACAAATATCTGTGAGATACTGCAGTTCTTTGATTCAGTCTGCTTATATTTTATATGTCAACACAAACAAGTTCCTGCAAACCCACAAAGAAACTTTGTATTTAGGCATCCTAGATGTTTTTTGGGCTGTGTATAGCTAACGCCCTTTCCTCCCTTCTCTGTGGCAGGAAGAGCAAGGTAGAGGCTCACCTCAGCTGCTGCTGGCTTCATGGTGATCGCTATGGAAACAAGACCTGAGCTGGATCCGTTTTGCGTTGCACCGAAAGTAGAGCCAAGGAAAACGGATGAGGGTTCTGTTTTGATGTCACACAGCTTTGCCTCAGAGCCTACAGAGTGGGGGTGGGGGAATACAGGAGCCCTTATTTAACTATAAAACATTCTTTAACAAAAAATAAAAAAACAAAACAGCAAAACGTCATCATTTACTTAAGCCTCCTTCCTTGAAGTCTCTGAAATATATAAGCGAAAAATCTAATTCACCCAGTTTCCTTGTTATGCCAAATACAGTCAAGACACATCTCTTGTCAGAAGAAGACTTTTCAGCTTTGCACTGTATCTGAGACTGGGCAATTATTTTCTTGACTTAGCTAACCACGTTATTGATGAATCAATGTTTTAAGCATGTTTTAGTAGTAAAAGCTCCTACCTTTGCCTTTGGAGTGGGGAAACATGGGCATGACTGGAGAAAGCGCTGGAGATGGAGGCTCCTGTTTGACTCGTGAAAGGTCTGGATACCGGCTGATTTCCATTCCCACCACACTCTCTGGAGAAGAGGAGGGGACAAAACTGTCCGGAGTGTCTCTGTCCTCGCAGTGCTCCTGACCCCTGCACAGTAAAAAGTGCAAATGAAGTTGTGAGGTGTGGTCAGAAAAACCTTATGGGGAAAATAAGTACAGGAATATTATTTCTTTAATATGTGAATTATTATTTCAGTTGGTAGCCTAGTGGTTAGGGCACTCGCAAGTCCGGGTTCAATTCCCAAGACCGCTAGGCACCGCTGAGGTACCCTGAGCAAGGTACCGTCCCCACACACTGCTC
>JBBPDC010000011.1:8055105-8084402 GCA_037974485.1 Hemigrammopetersius urotaenia | reverse complement strand
GTGAATGGGTTAAATGCAGAGGAAGAATTTCGTGCTGTTCACACTGTGTGCTGTGGTGTGTTCACGTATGACAAATGCTCACTTTCACTTTCACTTATTATAACACCACAGAAATATGGAACATTGGGTTTGTTTTTGTTTGGTGCTGGACTGACCTGATTTCTTCCTGGTTGTTGTGGGGGGGTGTCGGGAGTGATGCAGGAACGTCCACGGTTTTGGGGCCATGAGCGAAAGCCCGAGCAAAAAGTTCCTCCTCCGTTTTAAATGGCATGTGCAGCGGCCTTTGAGGAAGACCTTTGGTCACTGCAAAGGGGAACAGAAAAAAAAAAAGCTTCTCTCTGTCCTTAGATATGGAATGCTAAACAGTTACTACAATGTACAGACAGTGGTCTGCAACTATGCCTTTATTTTTTGGAATAAAGAAGTATTTAGTTCTAAATATTGCAGGGTTTTGTTTAATCCCTTTCAATTGCTGCACTCTTGAGAGCCTCAAGGCTTGAGCCTTCAAATTTTCAAAGCTAAGAAAGTAAGCTTTGCCATCAGGCATATCATGGAGAATATTTGTTTATACCTCTGTATCAGATAAAAATTTTAAATATGGAAAAAATGAATACATTATATGACATTGAGAACATATTAATTAATGACAAAAAGTCCTTTTTCTGACAGGTGTCCACTGTATCATGCAGATCAGTGGTGAAAAACTGGTGTGAAGCCTCACCATCATGGCCACCAGCTGCTTTACTGGCCAGCTCCTCTGTGGTGGCGAAGCCATTGAGAAGCTTCTGTCGGGCGACAGGGGGCGGGGTCGGGGGTAATGAGGCCGGAGGGGTTGGGGGGTTACTCAGATTATTCTGCTGTAGAGAAGAAAAAAAAAGGAAAACATGAGTCACAGGGCTACCAGCCTCAATTGAGTATGTGCTGAAAGCAATTTACGCCTGTGTAAAGCGCTCTGCTCCCGGTGACACCAGCCTTGATGTAATAATACAAAATAACTTGTTACGGTACAAAACTTCTGAATCAGGTTCATGACACTGATTTTATCACGTGAAGGCAACATTAATACCTGTGGTAAAACTTACTTTGTAAATGAGTTGAGAGTAATAATCTGACATTCCGTCTAATGAGGCACTCCCAAAGGCTCCCGACAGGCGGCTCTCTCCATCCAGCTGCCCGCTGCCATAGGGCACAAAATGGGCAAAATTTACCCCAACGAGAGGCTCCATCAGGGGCAACAGAGTCAGCTGGTGCTGTTTGCAGGGATGGGGGAGAGAGAGATTGAAATAAACAATTAAATTTTATCCTGTCTTAACATTGCATTGTTCATGAAGTACAAAGAAATAAAGCGAGAGAGAGAGAGAGAGAGAGAGAGAGAGAGAGAGATAAAGAGTACAATCAGAAATGAGAAGAGGATTAGGAGTCTGGAGGGATAGGCTCTAGAGGTCCAAATACGCTTTAATTAATATGGAGATGTGATGTCTTCATCTACTCAGCATGAGCATTCAAATCGTTTTTTTTTTTATCAAGTATGTACTTGTAATTTAAACCACTGAGCCACAAAAGCTGGGACAGTAATAGCACAAAGGGATGGTTCAGCAGAACCATGTGATAAGGTCAATCAACAAAGACATCTTTGTGCTCAAATTTGACATCTTTTGCATCTGCAGGTAAGAGGCTAATGACAGCAGACAGCAGAACTATCATCCAAACTGTTTCCATAAAACAACATCAACAAAAATTTACTCAACATGATCAAATCACGTTCAGATTTAAAATGCTACAAGAGCTTGACCTTTGTAAAAAGCTTTCTAATAAAAGTTTGGTAATTTAATACATGTAAAAAATACGGCAAAGGTTATATTACTTTAGCCTCTCCCAGAGCTAACAGGCCGCCAGTCCATCGCTGATCCGTAGATATTCTAGGGATAAATACATCCGAATCCTCTCTTGCGTTCACAAAGCTGTCTGTACTGCAAGGTCTTAGCTTACCTGTTTGAGATTGGTCATTCCTGGCTCTGTGGACGAATATGCGACTTGTCTCTCATCCTCCTCCTTTTTCCTCTTCTTAGAACGAGGAGCTGGGCGATCTCCACCTTTGGGTATCCTCTTGGGCCTCTGTTTTTTCTTTTCCTCAGACAGCACGGAGCTGGTAAAATCAGGATGGCCTGAAAGCTGGCTGTCTGAGTAGGTCTGTGAGAAAAACAAACGTTGCTTCATTTCGCCCTAGAATTCATTTAATGAAACTCCTTTTAAAATTCCAGGTTTTTCAAAGCATTCAAAAACAAACATTTTTAAAGATTTTTTAATACTTTTCAAGGATCTGCAGGGACCCTGAAATAATTTAAATAATACAGCATCAGGTCACATTACCCTATTTATTACTGGCCATTACTGACCAAGACAAAACACAACTAAACAAAGAAAATAGAAAATGTCATTGAAACACACCACAGAAACACAGCATACATACCCCAGTGCTATCTATGGAACTCTGCCTCAAGAGAGCCTTGCTGTCAGTGGAGGTCTCTTCCTCTGATCTTAGGCTGTCGTCAGACTTCTGTTGGGGCAATACAGGTGGAGGAGTACCCTTGTTTTTCAGCAGGTGTTTAAGGAGCTCATTACCACCTTCTCCCTTTGAGCTGCTAGCTGGACTCTGGCCTGCAATATGAGGCAACATGCCTTCCTTCTCCCCTTCTACCTTCACCATGCCCAGGCCCATATTCATGTCTGTACCCTTAGGACCATGGCAGTCGCTGGCTTCTATCCTCTCCATTTTGATGTTGCTTAAGATTCTGTCCTGGATGTCCTGCTGAACCATGTTCAGCTCAGGTCCTACTCCGCAACTTCCTTCAGAAAGCTGTCTCTCTAGCTCAGAGTGCGGCTGGCTGCTCTGGGAGCCTGGGGTTGATGACCCCGGTTGGGAAGTCTCGCACATCTCATGTTCACCAAAGAGCAGGGCATTTCTTGTGGGTGTGGATGAGGTGTCAGAAACACAGGGTGTCAGTGGGGCAGTCAGGTCAGAGTGTGGAGTGGATGGTGCCCTTAAAGACTCTGTATCATCATCCTTCTTCTTCTTCTTGCGATTACGTTTCTTCTTGGCCTTCTCCTCTGGGATAATGTTAGAGTAAAGCTGAATCAAGGATGGACCAGAACCTGGGAAGTTTGGGGGCAGGGGCATAGTTGACTCGACCCCAAAAGGATGTCCTTGTACTGGGTTCTGAGGTACCATACTTGGCCCAGGAAATCTTTGTGGTCTAGGCTGCCCCTGAACAAAGTTAGGCCCACCATGCTGCATGTCTGGCCTGAAGCTTGGTCTTACTTCCTGTGGGAAGGGCCCATTTCCCATCATGGGTACTGACTGAGGTCCGGCTTGCATGCCTTGCTGCTGGGGGAACCCTAGTCCTTGCACTGGCTGCTGAGATCTATGAGGCTGCATGAAGTCTTGAGGTAAATTCTGGTTATAGAAAGGCATTTGGGAGAGGGTCCTTACATTTCCATCCTGGCTGAGGAGGCCTTGCTGCTGCTGCTGCTCCATTTCCATGCGCTGTTGCATGCGTTGCCTCTCCACCTCTTTCATCAGCTGCACCCTCTGTCTTTCCTGCTGCTCCCGCAGCCTCTCCTTCCTCTCTCGCTCCTGGAAACCTTCACTAAATGGGTTGGTGTCATCAAAATTCACATGAGGAGACTCGCCACTGGACTGCCCCTGAACAGGCCTGGTTAATGTCGGCTGAGGAGACTGGCCTTGCATCATCTGAGGAGGCATTACTCCTGGCATCTGAGGTCCAACAGGAGCTGCAGGCCGCCAGCCTGGCATGCTGGGAGGATTTGCCTGGCCAGGGTGGAGCTGCATAGGCATGACAGGACCTATCAGAGGTTGATTCACAGTGCCGGGCGGCACCATGCCAGGATGACCTTGGAGTGGTAGCATGCCAGGGATGACCTGAGGCTGTAAGCCACCCTGCTGCTGCTTGACCCTGTACTCCTCGATCAGCTCTGCATGCTCTTTCTGCTGTTTCCGGATCTGAGGCATAAAATACAACGTTTTTTGTGGATGGCTAAAAATGCAATTTCATACTATACAATACTATAGGATGCAGTATATGAAACAAAGGATATGTCTGCTTCAACACAATTTGTAGAAATATGAAACACTGATAAATGCAAGTGGTGGGAAAACTAAACTATTTTTAAAAAACTGAACTACTGTAGCATTTTCATACTGTGTTTGGGGGGAAAAAAAGTAAAATAATTTTTACTATCTAAAAATTGCTAAATGAAAACTGGACAACAGTTTTAAACAAATGATAAGGTTGGGTGACAAAATGTGAACGCTTTGGTGTGTATGGTTGCATCACCTGTTCCAGTTGTTTCTGCACCACGCCCTGCTGTTCTGTCACATGTTTCAGCTGCTCAGCATCCTCCTCAGGGAACTCTCGTCCTGCTTTTTTAGCAGTCCTTTGCTTAGCAGACAGGGCCTTTTTTGATTTCCTGTGGGCTCCAATCTGCTCTTCCAAAAACTTTTGCTGCATCTGAAGAAGCTTCTGGGTCTCCCGAAGCCAATCCTCGTACTGTACTTTCTGGGCCTCATCTGAAAGAGAGTGGGGAAATTGTGTACTTCTCTGACTGTGTATTTTTGTGGTAATACATTTATTTTGATGGCACTGTATAAACCAGACACTGAAATCTACAGTAGGCAAACACCTACTGGCAAATCCTTGACCAAAATTTGGAGGACTGGGCCTTGTCATGTATGCAGCCAGCTTGTTATCCTGAATGAAGGGCAAAAGGTATTATTGTAGCATCTTTTAACAAATTATGTGGTAAATAAAAGGACAATCAGATTGTTACTGCACCTGTCCCATTGCTTGCTGGGGAGCAACACATGCATCTTGACCCTGTGGGCTCTGCCCTTGTTGAGGAGTCACTGGATACCTGACAAAATACACGAAAGTCAGACAAAAAGAAGCAGGGAAGATCTCTTTTTGAAATTCAAAGAGATTTTGATTCAACTGTGACACTATGGAGTAGTTTCCCAGATAGGGATTAAGCCTAGTCCTGCACTACACAGTATTATGAATGAAGATTTTCCACTGAAACAGAAATATAGTCTAGGACTAGTCTAAATCCCTGTCTGGGAAACCAGGCCTATGTGTCACATATATTTCTAAAAATGCACACCAGTTCACTTACTTGTTCATGACCATTTGGGTCATTCCCATGTTGTTCTGAACCATCACTTTATTAATTCCTTTCAAAGCCACCATCTTTGCTTTCATGATAGGATCGGTAATGGCATCAAAATCTGCATATGAAATACATATATATGAGAACATTATTTTCTGGATAGATTTTATTCTGATCACTTTAATTTGCAATAATTGCACAATATGAGTTAACTGACTCATGGAAACATTTACAATGTTGTTACTTTTGATCATTTGATCATTTTACCTATGTTGGGGAAGAATGTGTCACTGGACCGCTGTCTGATCATTGCTTGCATCTGCTTTTGTTGCTGCTGTTCCTGCCTCTCTTGATCCAAAAGGTCTTGCAAGAGGAGCGGCTGCTCCTCCAGTAATAGTGGTCGATTCTGCAGGCCCTGCTGGGATTGAGAAAGAATACCAGACTGCTCCACTGAAAGCAGAGCATCCTTCTGATCCACTCCAAAAATGGGACCTGAGGATTGGTCCTGAAGGCTACTTGGGATGTCTAAAGGACCATCATCATGAGAGGAAACCAACGAAGGGTCTACAACCATCCCAGTGCTCATATCTTGTATGGCTCCTTGTCCCAGAAGAGTGCAACCGAGTGTCTGTTGCAGCCCAGGTTCCTGAAGTTTGTTTTGACCCATAGATTGCCCAGAGCGGTCTTGCTTATTATTTTGTAGCACATTGACCAATAAACTGGAAAGAACAGGTGTAGCATCAGGGTTAACACCAGATTTTGGAGACAGTGAAAGTGTATCATCAATACTTCCATAGTCATCTTCATTAGTAGCTGGAGTTTCATTTCTTTGATTTTTGCAAGAGGGCTCTTGAGATAAACCATCTTTGACCTCAATTTTGATATCTTCTTCAGTCTTTAAGGTTCCCCGATTTAGAGAAATCTCTTTTTTGATGTGACCTGGGGACTGCTCAGCCTTGTCTCCAATTGTCCCTCCTGCAGATGTAGAATGAGGCAAGGAAACATTATCTGAAGAGTTATTTTTTTTCTCCACTTGTGACTTTTCGGGGTGAGAAGTTTCTGTGTGTTCATCAATGGGATCGGTGAGATCCAAGTCCTCACTAAGGTCTAGATCAGCATCAGTGTAAGCAATAATATCAAATTTTCCAGATGTCAAAAAGATTTCTTCCAGGTGCAAGTCGTTAGTCTCCAAATCCAGGTCTTTTCCATCATCTGTGTCAAGATTTAGGTTCTCTAAATCCGTATCAACAAGGTCCTTGACCTCCACATCTTCCAAGTCCTTCACAGCTGATTCATCTGCATCAATCTTCTCTTCAGATCCTTCATGTGTTGGTAAAGCAACCTCACTGTTCTGTCCAGCAGATCCGGAAGGGAAAATTGACGTTGAAGGACCACTGAAAGTCTCATTGGAAGCAGGCTGGCTTATCGACCTCATGAGTGGAATTTGTGGATGCCCAGTTCTTAATGGAACATTGGGCTGCTGTAAGGTCTCCATACTCAGAGTCCCCTGCATTTCTGTAACTACTCCCTGAGTTTGATGTATGGTTGGATCCACTGGTTTTGGACCCTGGTTGGCTGGAAAAACCATTTCTTGCCCACTCATGAAACCTGGAGGTCTTTGAGCTTGCATGGGTGAGTCCATTCGGTTTCCCTGCATAACAGGAGCTGCAAAGGGAAGCCGGAGCCTGGCTTCAGGGGGTCTGTGTCTAAGTTCTATAAAAGGTTGCCCCATGATATTGTGCTGCTGCATGTGCATGCCACGAGGTGGCAAAGTCTGAAGTCCCATAGGGATGCCTCCTAATGACTTTCCCAGATCTACAGACATGGATCTGCGCATCTGTGGATGAGCTTCCATCACTGAATCCTGCATTTGATGGGGTCTTAAGCCTGGCCCTTGAACACCAGGAAGGAAACCCAACCTACGTAAAAAAATTTAAAAAAAATAAATAAATACAATTATCATCATACCCATGACTTGCATCAATCTTATGCATTATTAAAAGTCCCCAAAGGACAGCATACACTTGCAAAGTTCTAATATACCCACCTGGGTCCTGGTTGCCTGATGTTATTAGTGTCCCCAGGAAACGGGGGCTTTGGAAACTGTCCATCAGGAAAAGGGCCTCGCTGTTCTCCTGGATATGGTCCAGGGAATCTCTGAGGGCTTCTCACAGAACCTGGGCCAGGATATGGTGGAGGTGGGCGATTGAATATGTCACTGGTTTGCTGACCCTGGGTCTCCTGACTCCAGTGCTGAGGGGTGCCTGGAGGTATGTTCACAGTCTGATCTTGAGCATTCTTCTCTTGACGAATGGCACTTTTCTGCTGCTGCTGCCTAAGGATCAGCTCTCGAATACGCTGACGCTGTGACCAAAACAAAGACATTTACAGGGGTGATCTGTTTAATTTTTTGTGTACATCAAATTAAAATTCAATGATGACTGTATAACTAGAACGGTATGTCTGTTTACTGTTAGTCAACACATATCTAGACATATCAATTACAATCCCACACTACATATCTAAGTATGTAATGAAACAATACAATTCAACACACTTCAGTTCTAGATGATAAAACGAATTGCTGTTTTTGCAAAGTCTTTTAATAACTTCATCTCTGCAAACAAAGCGGAAGAGTCTACTGTTCACTACCAAAAGAAAAGAAGTGCATCAGCACTGTGTGCTACAACAAAAACAGGAGTATACAGCACACTTAGCGAAAAGTCAAAGATTGTGACCTGTTTAGTTCATTTCAAACTCAGAAATTGGCCAACTCACGAACTGCTTTTTAAGTACCTGTCTCAGTCTTTCTTCAGCCTCTGCAAGAGGGACTGTCTGAGGTTCAACGTTGGGCTGCCCCATCGTTATGGCACCATGTCCCAAACCTTGTTGTTCTCTGCTTTCTGTACACTGAGGGTGAGCGTTTATGGGTGTCTGTTCAAATGGGTCATGGACCGGGGTCTGGCTTGGCTGACTGGAAGGTGATGGCGGCACACTGTTTTCATCTGCCACGCCTGTATGTCTTGGAGTCTGAGACCCTGACAATGCTTGCGGTGGAGAAAATGAATCTTGACCAGCCATGGGTCCTGCTCTTACACCCTGTCCAGCACTACCAGGATGAGGTGTCCTAGGGGGTTGTGCATATGGATCATTGGGTAAGGTCTGAGAGGTTGCTGCAGACTGTGAATGAGGGTCAGGCCCCATGGGCCGAGACATTCCTGAAGGGTGATTAAAAGGGTCTTGGTTCCTTTGATAATTTTGGGATTTTATGAACCTTTCTGGTGCGCTTGGGTGGGATGTCCCAGGAGACTGTGTGTAAGGATCCATTGACATGGGAGACAATATACGATTCTGAATTTGCTGAGAGGGTTGGTTCATGATGGCAGGATGAGAGTAGGGTTCAGGGTCATGTGGTCTGGGTGTTCCTGGCATTCGAGCATATGGGTTAGAATATGGAGTTTGGGAAAAGGGGTCACACTGAGAGTAATCTGGCCTTGGGGTGGAGGGGGCCCGTGCATATGGATTCCCAGCAGACTGATGTGCCATTGGACCAGGCTGCGAAAAAGGGTGTGCCTGAGGCTGCCTTGTGATTCTTGCTTGATTATCATAGCCATCACCCATTGAAGGACGTGGTGTGAGTGGTTGATGAGCATATGGGTCACTCTGTTGATTTAATGGAAATGAATCTGCAGAACGAAGGGGGATCATTGGTCTTTCAAAGGGATCCCCACTCGGCCTTCTTGAATGAATTCCTGTATTTGACTCCTGAGCCTGAGGTGGGGGCATAGGAGTTTTGAAGAGCTGAACCGAGCCAGACTCATTACTTCCTGGAATAGGAGCGATAAGGGGACGAGCATAAGGATCAGAAAGAATCATCCTCCCTTGAGGCATTCGTGGATAAGCTTCCTTTCTCACAGCTGCCCTGGAAAATGGATCATGTCCTGGGGAGCCACTCAAGTGTCTCCCTTCCATTGCCTGACTAGCCCTGGGAGGACATATAGGCTTCAGAAAGGGGTCTGCTGGCCTTGGTGTGTCTGGAGGCTTGGCATAAGGGTCGATACTGAGGGCCGTAGGTGAACCAATGGGTTCAAGAATGGATGAAGCCTTCCCACGTTCCTCTGAGAGGCTCCTAGGTGATTTCCCAGATTCAGAGTTTCGACGGGCAGCAGCTGGGCCACTTGGCGGTGGTCTTGGGGTGCCCACCATTTTGTTATAAGGATCCCAAGGAGAAGATGGTCTAGAGCCAGAGGACCCTGGAGAGAACATCTGTGGGGACTGTGGCTGGGATCCTGATGAAGGGGGTGGAGGATGAGGACGCAGAAACACATCATCTGGGGAACCTGGTAGCTGTGGCTTAGAGAATCCATTCTTGGAGTTGGACTGCAATGGAGACATGTTCCCAGGGCTTGGCAGACCACCAGATGCTTCAAGATCAGTTGGAACTCTTTTGATGTTCTGCTGTTGTTGCTGCTGTTGCTGAAGCTGTTCATTCTTTACTTGTTCAAGTTTTTGTGTAGCTTCAATTTTGGCTTGCTGTTTACTTTTTTGTCTCAGTTGCTGTAAAATAAAAATACATTTGCTCAGACAACTCTGATGAATTTAGAAGACGATTTCCTGGAATATGGCACAGTTTATATCAAACATAGAAATACACACCACACCAATTAAAAGAATGAAACAAAGGGAGACATTTTCTATGTAACAAAGGTCCATCATATCTCTTCCTCCAGTGTTTGATTTTCTCAATTAATTAATATAATTATTTCTTGGCAAACAAAACCAAACACATATTAGGAAGGTCTTATGACTGCACACTTCTAATTAAACACTGCCACAGGTTTGTCTCATTTCAACCTTACCACCATTATGTTCTTAGAATACTAAGATAATAATAAAAATAAATAATACAGGTCTTTGTCAAGGAGCTCTGCATGTGTCTTCAATTCTCAATCAAAGACAAATGATAGGAGTTCTTCCAAAGCATTTAAGTGTACCTGGTGTTTATTAAACATGGGAATACCTGCTGAGACACCTGGTTAAATATAATTATAGAGATAGCCCTTTTTCAGTAATAATACACCAATGTAAACAACACCTAAAATGTAAAAGCAACAAAAAGCCAGTTGCTTAGTCTCAGAGATTAAATCAGCTTTTTAAAAGAGTTGAATTCTCTAGACATATCAGGGTTCCAGATGGCAATTAAAATGGTCGCCCATGCGACTACATTTTTTACTTTGCGACTACTTTTTCATTGCAGTTTCCAATGGCGATCGTCTCTCAAAACCAAGAGGAATTAAAATAAAAGTACAAGAAAAGTGACATCTTATAATGTGCAGACACACTCAACCCGAGTCTGCTGTTCCTACTACACGATCACGTGATTAGTGATGGGAATTTCGACTCTTTTTAAGGAGTCGGAACATTTGAATCAGATCACTGAAAAAATCCGGCTCCTTTGGTTCCCAAACATATCACACAGGGTAGACGCCGAATGCTGTGTTCCCAGTTCACACAATATGTCAGTCTAGTAATATTCTGTGTCTGTGGTCAGGCTAGTAATATTCTGTGTCTGTGGTCAGGCTAGTAATATTCTGTGTCTGTGGTCAGGCTAGTAATATTCTGTCTAGTAATATTGCCTAAACTGCTCTTTGTTATTCCCAATTTTAGTCAAAGAACTGACTCGTTTGCGACGGACACATCTCTATCCAGAGCCGTGTTGACAGACTGAGTTTAGTTTTGAAACGATTTGCACGGCCTGGCAACCTGTTGCAAAGTGTATTCTAAAATATAGGAAAAATAAACATTAACTACACGAGAAATAGTGTTTTACTTTGGCAACAATTTAGTCCATGTTGTGATTTCGTGTTTTGTTTTAACGGTAAGACTGCAGACAAAACGTGCCGTAACAATATATTTTTTAATTATATCACATTTGACAGAGATGGGGTTGCATCCACAAAGTCTTTCTAAACATCAGGATACATTTATCATATAAAATCAAAACATCCCGATCAAACCCAGAATAGGCGAGACCCTTCGAGCACACCCACTCCATCTGTGTTTTTGAAAAGGCAAGGAAGTTTTCCAGTGAATCCAGTTAATATATGGGCTGCCAGTCTCTGTTTTAATACACTATTTTGTTATAGGCCTACAGAGAATGTTGTTCTATCTTTCAACAGTTTTAAAGCACTTGTTCTGAATGCACTTTGTTCATGCACTTCATTCAGAATATTAAAATGCAGTTGAATTCACTTTTTTTTTTAATTGTATAATTTAAATAGATATAAAAGGATATTTAATTGTATAATATTTCACTATCTTGCTTTTAAGATATTCATGAGTGAGGGCAAATACTTTTTATTTCAAATTTTATTTTATATTGTACATTTATTCTTTGAACCATGAATATTAATTTATACAATTGCAATGCTTGACTTGCTGTACAGCAACATTACAAAAAATTGGTACAATAATATCTTTCGGTGTTTTCAGTTTTTGGCCAAAAAAAATATTTAGTTGCATCCCTAGTTTTTATTTTGTTCGGAGCCCTGCATATGAAGAAGACCAAGATATTGTGGCTTCACAGCTCATGACACTTCACTTCAAATGCATTTTAATATAGCCACACGTGCAGTGGATTACTAAGGATAGTGAAAGCCACTTTACTTGCAAGGAATTCATTGGCTAATTAACACCGTATCTTAAATCAGCAGCTTAATATACCATGGAGCATTTTTCTCGCAATTAGGTGTAGATCGACCAGAGCAGAATCACCTGTCTCAGCTTCCATTCCTGCTCCTGCTCCGATTCCTTGTGCTTCAAGGGGTCCTTGAACAGAAGTTCAGGGTCCAGAGGGGGGATGTCAGGGTTAAACACTTCCAAAGTCTGGGAGACCTGTGGCTGTTGCTGCCTCTTAATTGTTTCATTGGACATTTGGACCTTGTTGATGCGAAGGGCTGCCCTATTGTCCCTCGCCTTTTGCTGTAAATGAGACCGCAATTTTAACACAATCACAAAAGCTTACATCATGTTTTCTGTTCGAAGAGTACTTCATCAAGCTAATTACTTTCAGGTGTACAGTTGTGGTATAAATGCCTTTGCAAATACCTAAACATGATCAGAATTTTCTACAGTCCTGTTCAAGTTATTTTGTAAATTCTATTATATTATGTTTTGGTAAAATCGGCTATCATGACAGAAGGTTGGGACTGGCACATCTGCTCATGTGCTGTATCTTACCACATAGGGTGCCCTGTCCTGTGAACTCGCTTTCCTCCACAGCTTTGCAATTTGTTTCACTCGTGTTTGCCAATCTGTGAAATTAAGTTTATACAAAATCATTTACTAAAAAAAAAACAAACTTGATTTAATTGACCAGTCAGACAGCTAGATCCTTCTATATTCACCTGGGTATTCCTCTTTGAGGTTGGGGAAGTTGACGTTAGTGTAGAGGACAGGAGCCACAGTAGCAAGCTCTCCCAGCGTCTCCTCTTTCTCCCACTTCAGTGTGCTCTTCTGAGCTGTGGATAACGAATCCCCTTCTCCCTCGGGGACAGGGGCAGGAGGGGGAGCAGAGGCTGGACCTGGACCAGTTGCCGACCATGGCCCAGCTACATCCCGAGCCATCTGACTAAACTTCCGCTCCCTGTTAAATAAAAAAAAAAAAACACTTTTCCATGAAATATACTACAAACATTAATGACTTTATGTACTAAAAACAGTGAGTTTGGTATATATGAGCTGTGTGGCTGCATTCAAAAAGAAAAATGAACTTTTTGAAAGGTGATCCTATTTTTGAAAGGTGATCCATTTACTTCAGATAGGCAGAACACTCCAAAACGTATTCCACTCCAAAAAATCTGCTAGACTGTTTCCATGAGTAACATCACATTAACAGGAACGGGTGGAAACAAACTGATGTGTATTGAATTGACACTTCCATAGCAATGTGTTCTCTGAATTCATTATGGTTATGATGTCACAGCAGCGAAGTGCAGAATACTTTATATGGGTTGCATGAACAGATAACTGCTAAGTGTGTTTTACATTTTTTATTAAAATATAAATTATTAGAATATATAAAAACAACAGAATATTTTCTTTTCTTTCTCCACAGTATGGCTTCTTTTATATAGTTCTTGTTGAACTGTAGCATGGCTGCTTAAATGATTTTGATGCCAAGACATACACAGCTCACCTCAGATTGTCAGAGAAAGGCATGCGTTGCATGGGAGGGAAGTTTCGAGGCATGTCAGGCCCTGCTCCATGAGGCATCTGTGACGGAGAGAACTGTTGATTTGGTGCCATCAGACCATTCATAATTGGCATCCGGGGAAACATTCCTGTATGGAAAGAAACATTTTTTACAATCGGGTAAACCAAAGGCATCACATTATGCGCCATAATGTTTAGATTTAACCACTACGACGAGTTTATTTGATTTTGATTAGTCAGTACATTTCACAGAAAACTACAGAACTGTGAATCAGTGTTCAGGTGACATACCTGAGTTTAGCTGGGAGGGGGGCAGTTCAGGACCTTGAGGGCCATGTAGAGAATGAGTTCCCTGGGTTTGGTGAGGCACCTGAGTGCTGGGGCTGAGGACAGCTGTGAACAAATCTTCCACATCTTTTCCCTCCAGTTCTGCAAGGAAACGTTTCAGTTTAACAAAGTGTGTGAGACATTTCTCAAGGTAAGTACGTGTCATATGGGACTAATGTAAACAAGCATACCTGGGATTTTATACAGCTTGCTTAAAATGGACTCTGTAAAAGGACAAGACCTGCTATTAGCTTTTCTTTTGGCTAAATGAATACAAATTCCAGCATTGAACTGAAGCCTGGTGGTTTACTGACCATCAGTGACCATCTTGTCTAGTTCAGGGCTGAGAATACCATCCAGTGGTTCCTCTGCTACCTGATGAGGCGCACGTCCTTGGTGAGACTGGGTTGCAGCCTCTTCAGAGAGAGTAATGTCCAGTCCAGCTGTGGGCAAATAACAAAACAAAAAATTTTATGAAAATGATGACCATGATAATTGATTTACTCCTGTGAAATTAAAGAATCTAATGTTATGGTTCAAAAGACTTCATATGCTTAGGGAAAATGATCATACTCTTGATGATACTCTTGCAACTATTTCTGTTGCTAAACCTGCCTCTACATAGATAAAAGATGACCAAAAGCTACAATCAAATTAGCCAAGCAGTGCCTAGAAAAAATAACCTGCCTGCACTTTCTACAACAGACGTATAAAACTATGTAGCCTCGAGGCCACAGTTTGTGTAGTTTAGAGGTGTAATGTGAAGCCTGCAAGGACTAGTGTGTGATCTACTAGTAGTTTAATTACACTTTGTAATTGCCTTTCTCCTCAAGGTCCTTTTCCCCATTTTGCTTCTTTAGAATGTGATGTAAATAAAGATGTCTTAAAGGCTTCTTTGCGTGACAAGCATGTATGATATCATCAAGCTACTAAACAACAAATAACTATCTAATGCACGGATTAAAGCCATCTGACTGAAATATTTACCAAATGTCACCAAATGGATGGTTTTGGTCCATTTTGATGTGCGAAAGTGATGCAAATCGAAGGGTCTATGTCCTGTAAAATATGGCTTTACGGACTATATATATAGCCTGTGTTTACAAATAGCCTATTTTAAAGCAGGCTGAATACTGCAGACTGTTGCTTATAAAGAGTGATACTCCAGTCTACTTTAGGCATGCACTTAGACCATAGCTGACAATTTTCAACATTGAAAATAAGGGATTTTTCTCAGGATCTGGAACCAAAATACCTTTATTTTCAATGTTGATTTAGAGCAGCATTACGCATTGGGTTTTCTGTCCTGTTTTCCTACCTTTTTTAATGAATGTTTTCACACAAAGGGACTCAGCTCAGGCTGTAGCTGACCTGGAAGCACTCTAAGCGCTTTAAGGGTAATGCATTAAACTGAGTTTAAAATGAAATTAAAGTGTTCATATTTAGGGTTTACTGTATAAAAATAGGCATTAGTAGGCTTTTTTATGGGTTTTTTTTTTTAAGAACGCATTTTTTCACTATATGCTGGTGGTCTTGGAACAGATTCATGTAAACTACTACTAGCTTATTATTATTGGATACGCCAGGCAACAAGAGGCCCGTGCCATCTCACCCTTTTTGCAGATTTTGTCTTTGTTTTGGGACATTAAAAGCCTTTGAGACTGATGTATAAGATGCCAAACTTCATAGTAAGGAGAGGCACAAGCTTGCAGCCGGTAGGCTACTCTGCAGCCGTCAATGTTTAAGTGAACTGCTAAAAGCATAATGTTTATTTTTATTTTTAGGACGAATAATTAAAAGAAAAAGACAGCATTTCCAGAACTTTGCCTGCTGAAGCTGGCTTACACACGCCCCGCCCCGTATTATTTTTCCCTTCGGATCTGCATCAATCACATTATTAACCTTTAGTGCACTCAGTTGACAGACGTCCGCCATAGTGACAGAAAACTTTAATCCATGCTAATGCTAGCTAACGCAAACCAGGGTCTCAAATTTCATATCTTGTGTGAATACTAACTGGAAAAATAAAGTAAGAAGGCTAATCAAAGATTTGGTGCGTCATTGTCTTGTTCATCTGATTTAGCTTTGCCTGCTGTACTGCTGTACTGAAAAAATTTCCACTTCGATTGCTTACAGGCCTTGTATAGAGAATCTCAAAGACCTCAAGCAAAATTGCATGCACTGACCAGACAACAGATGGGCCTGCCAATCATAATTTTCATTTTGAATGTGTCTGGAAAAGATGCAAAAAACTGAGACTACAATTTTGTGCACAATCCAAGGCTGCGTGGTGACCTGTCCATTGAACTTCTCCATACAAGGCTAAGGACTTTTTTTTACAGAATATCAGGCCTATTCTGCACTGGGCCAAGCAGACAGAAACCTCGAGAAGGCCACATCTTTCATGGCATTTCTAAAGAGCCTGGTTCTTGTGTAACTAATTTTCCCCTCAGGCTTCGAGAGCCAAGCTTTTCGGTATGACACTGAACTTTTTCGTCACTCATGTTTTATTTGGAAAGAAAGGCTTACAAAGCGAAGCACCTAGTTGAACTGCAAAAAAACTGAACAGACAGAGCTTACTGGGCTGAGAAGAGAATCAGGGAGTATATTTGAATAAGTATATATATATACAGACATACTAAAATATTCTGGAATGGATTTTCCATTAATTAAGTAATTAGTCATGTATATTTTAATCACCAGCATTTTTCCATACATGTACTCCAATATAACCTCAGTTTTTACTTATTTAAAACACTGATTTTATGGTTTTAAAGAAATGCAGTGATTACGGGGATGGGGGAATTCCTCTGAATGCTCAGTCAGTTTGCCTAATTTAACAGTTAAGCTATAAACAAAGCAATTCCGATTGGTGAGAAAAGCTCTGTTTTAGAGACTAGGAATTATTCACACTGGTGATGAAACTGAAGAGAACTGCACATAAATGGCTATGAATGTGCTGCCTGATGTCTGGTGCATGACTTTTTTTATTTTTTACATACATTTATAGCAGTGAGGTACACGTTAAGCAGTGTAAATAGCCCTTAAAGATATGAAATGGAAATAAAAATGCACATATATGTTTACTGGTGGTAAGATAAAACATGTGTTTTAGAGCCCTAGTTCCCATCTCAACCATTAAAAAAGGCAGACATTTCCCTTTAACTTTAATATATGTTAATGTAGCAAATATTAATTCCATGTAATTATGCACCATTTTAATGAAGAGAGTTGCTAGGTTTTGATATGATATGCTAACCTCAGTGCAGAAACAGGGAATACAGACATAGGAATACTGTATCAAGAACAGCAGATCATAGAAACTAGTGAAATGGTTTTAAAGGATCAAAGAAAATGCAGACATGCAAGTAACCAAGCGGAAAAAATGACTTGGGTTCAGGGCTCTTACCAAATGGAGAGGGAGAGCAGTCAACCTGGAAAGGGCAAAAATCAAGACCTACAAGGACCCAAACCAAACACAATGAGTGATCAGACCCAGAAACAAATCAGAAAGGAAATCGAGAGAGAAAGAAAAAAAAAAAAAAGAAACTTCTATGCCAAATAACTTAAAATGAACTAATGTAGCATCAGAAATATAATGATCTCTGAACACAGAATGCCGTAAACAAATGCATGGCAGTAGGTTTGAGTGAAAGTGAGTGAAAAAATGAATTCAGCAGTCAAGCCCAGTTTGACAGCGTGAGATCCGTGGTGGATAGTTAGAAGATGCTCATGACAGCCTACCAGACTCATCTGTCTGTTTGCCCATGTCATCAGAAAGCATCCCTAGCAGCTCAGTATCTGATTTCAGCACCTCGGACAGATCCATCAGAGGCTCTTCTGAAGTCCCTGTGAATGCAGGCAGGGGAAAGCAGCTTAGTTTATAGCTTTTGATTTAGGTGTTAGGTGGTAAAGTTATGCCAGCAAAAGCGACCCATTTACTATGGCTACAGTCCCCCGTCAAATGCATATACATAAGCGAGAGAGGCATAACATGCATACAGTTCATAAACTGCACATTTAAGCCCATGCACCAGTTTCCTGGATAACATAAAGATGCATCCACTTCCTCTAATACTGTATGTGTATTTTGTCCATATCTTAATTATTGAATTCAGGTGGTCCCTTACTCCCAGCGAAAAACAATCTTAATGCTTCAGCAGACTAAGACATTTTGGACAACGCCAAGCTTTCACCTTTGTGGACAGAGTTTGGGGAAGAATCTTTTCTATTCCAGCATGACTGTGCCCCAGTGCACAAAACAAGTTCCATAATGATGAGGTACATATACACATACATATATGTATGTGTGTGTGTGTTTCTTTCTCTCTCTCTTACTTGGTCCTGCAGTTTTGCTGGGCAGTGGTGTTGATGCTGTACTGTGTGTGGGGTTAGAGGTCAGCTTCAGCAGGCCAGTGCCAGGCTGTTTTCTCTCCTTCTCCTCTAACAGCCCAGTGGTCTCCTGCCTGTTCTGCTTGCTCTTGTCCAAAAGGTCCTTTCCAAAGAACGCCTCCTATAGCAAATATACATAGAGCATACTTTCTTTATTCACTGCTCACATACCAGTTATCAAAATATTACTATAATCAACTGTAGGAATATCATCGGATGTATGCAGGGGTTTGCTCTCTATGTAACTGCTCAGTACAACTTTTTTCTGCTCTTTTATGTGAGCTACTTCCTCAGAGACATAAAGCCATTCAGAGTGGTTTGGTGTGTAATGACTAACACAAATCTAACCCCTTTTTATTTTCTCTCTAAACCCACCAGTGAAGCTACATATGCCTCCTGAGTATTTATATGGAATGTTGTTGATGATCAACTCCTCTTAGAGTATATGCTGCTGGTGAGGAGTATGTGCTGCTGGTGAGGAGTGTGTGTGTGTGTGTGAGAGAGAGTGAGTGTAGGATGTGAGGAATGAGTGTGTGTGACAGTGCGGTGAGTGTGCATATGCATGCATGTGTGAGAGCGTGTGGGGTGTGAGGGAGAAGTGTGTGTGTGAGTGTTGTGTGTGTGTGTGTGAGAGAGTGTGGGTTGAGTGTGCATGCTTGTGTGTGTAGGGTGCGAGGGATGAGTGTGGGTGAGGATGCGTGTGTGAGAGAGAATGTGGGGTGTGAGGGTGTGGGGTGAGTGTGCATGTGTGTGAGAGAGAGTGTGAGGGAGGGGTGTGTGTGACAGGTGTGTGTGGGGTGAGTGTGCATGTGTGTGTGTGGGGGGGTGTATGTGAAGGAGAGGTGTTAGTGTATGAGACTCACAGTGTGAGAGTGTGGGGTGTGTGTGTAAGAGTGTGTGTGTGGCGTGTGGGGGAGGGGTGTGTGGGAAGGGTTTGTGTGACGAGGGGGTGTGCGGGAGGGGTCAGTGTGTGTATGTGTGCGTGTGTGTGAGAGCATGGAGTGTAAGGGAGGGGTGTGTGTGACAGAGGGCTGTGTGTGAGACGGTTGTGAATTGTGAGGGAGGGGCGTGTGTGTTTGTGTGAGAGAGTGTGTGTGGAGTGTGAGGGAGCGGTGTGTGTGAGACAGAGAGAGAGTGTGGAGTGTGAGGGAGGGGTGTGTGTGTGTGTAAGACAGATTTTGGAGTGTAGGGGAGGGGCTGTGCGTGAGTGACGCTGTTGGCTGTTCTGAAGCAGCGCAGACAGACCAGATAAGTTTGGACCGAGTGTGTAATGGAAATGGGTCCCACATGAAGCTTCGAGTCAGAAAGCCAAAGCTTCTCAGTGAGGCTTCCGAGCAATCCAGTCTCCTAAACGCTTCAGTGACGACCCACAGGACAAACTGGTCATTAAAACAAATGGCTGGCCACACAATTGGTATACCAATGGCAATGACAGGAATAAGCAGTGAAATGCAGGCACTCCTGCTGCTATACTGCCACTCTCCTCTACCGTCTAGAGTCTGCTCGCTTTGCAGCCCATGGAGGGGGTTTTCAGCCTTGTGTGCTGAAGGCTGAGACGTTAAAAGCCTTCGTTTTCAATAATTGATAAAAAAAAGAGGCACCCCCGCTGAGTGGCAGCAGCCTTTAGCTACGACTCCCTGCTTCAGTAACTTAGCACTGACAGCAAGTGTTAACTTAATGCACCTCGCATTTCTGCCATTTTCTTCTTCAGCAGCTACATGCCCTCTTTCCGCAGATCTACCAAAGGTCTGCTTGCGTAACCCGCCACCTTTTCCACCACAACTACTCTGATACAGTATTCAGGAACAACAATTCGAATTGGGTGGAGCAAGACTGCAGATGTGACCATATGTTCACAACAATGGCAAATTCAAAACACGGCCATTTTTTCAGCATAGTCTCCATACAGAACTGTGTCTTAGACACCTAGAGAAATTATACATAAAAGCTGTTTACTGCTGAACAGTTGTGCTGAGTTACTATTAAAACACTAATTTTGCATTAATACAGTAAGTAATGGCTTTATGTACAGCAAAGGTTTTGCTTAACCATATCCAGACACTTTGTGGGCATTTCCAGACCTCACCAACTACTACATGTAGCTCCACCAAATATTTTATAATTTTATGAATACAAGGAATAACGACATCAAGCAGAAATCTGGAACCAAACCTGTGTTATTGTAACCATCTAAAAAATTATAAATTACTTACTAAAATTTTTTAAAAAAGAAATATAGATTTTTTTTTTTTTTTTTACTGCTTTCTTGTTTGTTTGCATCACTTAGTTTCTCCTGCAGTAAGTTGCCCTTTGCAGAGTTCTGTGTATGGATCATTATGATTGTCGATGTTTAAGACAAACCTTTTGTGCATCAAGCTAAACCTAAAATGGGAACCTGAGCACTGAGGACTCCTCCAGTCTGAACCCTACTCAGCTTAGCTTTCAGCTGCCCATTTACAAGGCAAACAGCAGCAACTGAGAAGAGGGCTATGGAGGAATAGCGCCATTCCCAACTTTCCCAGTGGAGACCACGTGTCTAATAGAGGCTCTAATAGAGTTGTGTGCACCCGAGACATGCTTTCTCTCAGGTTATCTTTAGCGGTTGCCTAGCAATACCCTTGGCCTTCAGAACTTTTGCACGAGTTTAGGGGAGCAAGAGTGAAGGTTGTGTTTGTGTGTGTGAGTGAGAGAGTGTGTGTGTGTATGTGTGTGAGAGAGAGAGAGAGAAAGAGAGCGAGTGTACATATATAAAAACTAAAATATTCCAGAACGTAGAAAGAGCACAATCTGTGTTCTCACTCTGCAGCACAAGGTCAGTTCTAAGCAGATGTCTGTATCTCAATAGTAAATGGTGTAAGACACCTGCTTTTTATATGATTTATCACTGATTACTTTTATAATGCAGTCATCTAATGTAGCGAGTATTATTCAAATGCCTAATTTAACTCTAATCCTCTGTCTTCGTCCGTGTGACAATTTATTTTATGGTTAAATGAAACAAAGCTATTTTGCTCCTACACATCATGTAACTGTGGGGCAACTGGATTCTTTCTAAATTAAGTTCTATTTTCTGCTTAATAAAGTACATTTTGTTTTCATCTTCAGCTATCAAGATACACAAAGTAAAATAAGGTTCTGTTCGGTGAGGATACGGACACTTTTTCTTTAATAGGTCTGGCTGTCTGCATACTTTTGGCTATGCTGCGTATGCCAGCTACAGTGAATCTATCATCAGCCCCTCTTCAAGAACACTAAACAGTCACCACACCTGTAGATATGTGGGAAAGGCCTCTTCCAGTTTGGTCTTTTTCTTCCTGTAGCGTTTGCGTACTTTCACCTCAGGGTTTTCAGGAAAACTAGACACAGGAGGCTTCTCATCGACTGGCGTGTCAGGCGTTGGGTCACACCAGCCTAGCACAACAATAAAACAAACCGTAACCGTGTTGATCTTAGGTACAACAGACATTCCTTAATATCATTCACATAACTGCTAATGAAAAAGGAGCTAGGAAGAAGTACACTAGTAATAAGATTACACACACCTTCAATGTTAGAAAAATACAGATACTTATTTATCCTGAAACTGGATATCAGCAGCACTTCATATGCTCTAGTATGGGCTGTTCTCAGCATACCCTGCATTGCCTTGAGTTTGGCTTAGTGTTGGAGAAAGGGGTTCACATTAATCTTTCTTATCTTGGGTTGTACAAAGGATTGACACTGGATGGGGCAACAGTAATACCTGTCAAAGTTCTCAGAAAGCTCTAAAAAAAAAAACAACAACTGGGTTTTAGAGCAAAGTATATAATCATTTAAATAAAAAAGGTGGAAAAATATCATCACGGCCTACAACACTAAGGCAGGTAGACAACAGTGTGTTAAGCAACACTGATTCAATGTGAGTGTCAATATGCCCAATTACCACAGGAAATGTATGTAGAGAAAAATGACTATTCCTTTTTACTTTTGATGTAAAATTGATGCACGCTGGCAGAGATGGAAACAGTTACTGGTTACCTAATGATTCTATTCAAAATTAAAGTAATAACAAATAATTGAATGATTATCATCTTAAACAAAAGGTGGGAGCAGAAAGCCTGCTGCTACAGTTTCCATGCAAAGGCCACAGGCACTACAGCAGAGGAAAATTTTAAAAGATTAAAAGATTTAGTAAGAGATTCAAAAACACCATATACATTTTGCCCAAACAGTTCAATGTGCACCAAAATTTTAAAACACAATAATACTGTAAATAGTAGTCTTTGAGAGACATATCAGGAATGTCTCATGCAACCCTACCTGCTGATTTGGTATATGTGGGGGTTTCGTGAAATTGATTTTTGGTGCTGGCCTGTAATTGTGTCAGCAGTATGACAGTATGACAGTATGAATGTCTCAAAGTCCACAGACCCCTTGCTGGGGTTTAGAAAATGTCATTTTTTCACATCACATGGCTGGCAATGGTGGGATAGAAAAGAGAAAGTCAGAAACTGCAGCCAGTGACAGGTCTGCTGTGGTCTGCTTTTGCTGAATATCTGGGATCTATTCACATGTGAGATAAGGGACCTAATTTGCCAGAGGCACCAGTCATTGATAGCATGCTGTAGAAAGTCTCATAGTGAGAACACTTTTTTTTTTTTTTTTTAGCCAGAGGCATATCTCTGTCAGCCAAGAATTTACCACATTACAAAAGTTTACTGAGTAATGCTTACCCTCATCCTTGCCATGCTGTGTCTCAGACACAGAGCCGGTGGAGTCCTTTCTGCCCAGAGCAGGTTTGGCTTTGCCTGGAGCTGTCCGGTTCCTCTGCCTGACCATGAAGCCTCCAATACCTGTTTAGAAGTGGGATAGACACTCATATCTTGGGCAGGTTATACAAAAAAAAACCCAACAAATACTACTAGATACATCCAGCTGATATCCTTGACATCACACAGCCTGACTTAGATTGAGAAGTAAGCAGGAACACAGCGGTAATACTGCTGTGAGATTTCACACTTCACTGCAGCTGTCTCCTCCAATCAGGAATTTTTTCTCACCAGGCCGGTAGGGCTTCCTCTTCCTCTTCTTACAGGCCTCAGCTCCTTTGGACTCATCGTCTGCTGCAGGCTCTCTCTCTGGACTGGAGTCGGACTTCCCCTCACCATCCACCAGCTCCCCTTCAGCTGCAAAGCACACATATGGATCAGGCATACAGACATACAAAAGAAAGTTAATAATCCGTTCATTTTGGCTGTGTGGTTGTTCTTTTTTGAGGGATAAAACTTTTTGCAATCAAATCACACAACAAAGAAAGACTGTTAATTACAGGTGTTTTCTAAATGAGAGCAGCAATAGCATATAGCATAGCATAACGTAACTGACAGCATATGTAATATTATGTAACCAATTACTCTAGTTAAACTAAATGGCAATTAACCAATTGATTTAAACCAACTGGCTGTAAAATACTTCTTAAAAAGGAAAAGTGTACCTCTGCTGTCATCCAAGTCTCCGTCTCTGGAGAGCTCAGTCTGGGGATCTGGTGGCGTCTGCAGCACGGCCACGCTGTTCTGGTTGATGATTTTGAGCTTGAGTTTGGGCTTGGGTCGCCTGCGTCTAGAGGCAGCGTTTGCTAAGCTCTGGAGCTGGGATAGGCCCGACTCTGTGAGACACACACCATCCTGAGTGTACGTCCGTGTCAAATCTGTGGAGAAAAACGTCAGGGCCTAAAGTAGATTCTGGAGGATCCTCATCAGTAGTTTATTGAGAGGTTTGTTGCTATATTATAAAGTTGGAGTATTATTAACTTTATTTAAATGATGTGGTGCGGTGAAAGGTGTTTACCTAGATCTCTTGATTTTGGGGCAATCTGTGCGCTGACAGGGGGCTCAAATATATCTGGATCCGTTTTAACACTCAGTCCCAAAGCTGAGAAAAGGATACATGTTGACATTTTATTATTTGTTGATCAAGTGCTCAGGTTGTCAGAAACGGCAGTAGACCTTCTTTGAACACGCTGATATTTATTCCTCGCTTTATGCAAATCAGGTAATTACTAGACTTCTCCTGAGTGGCAGTGGGAAACACTCAAATTTGTGCACAGTACATGTACTCTGGTCTGCACCATACTTGTGTAGTGAATATGCTACCATGCTACTTTGTTCATAAACAGACAGCAGGACAATGTTTTTTGTTGCTGAAGACACAAACAAATATGCATAGTAATGCTATAATATGCCTTAATTTGTGGGAATGTGATTAATTAAATTTATAATAAAACACTGGGTTTATCATGTCCGTAATATCAAATGGCTGTTCCACAGGGGTCAAATGAGAGTAAACCAATTACTGCAGGACCATATAGGTATGAAGCAACACCCACCTGGAGAAAGAGACTTGTGGCCTTGGCACAGGCTGCAGTCAAAGCTGCCATCCGCTACTTTCTCAACTTCCTCTTCTGAGTGGAAGCCCTGACAGGAGGCATGCATCCATCTGAAGAGAGCAAGAGTGTGCATTTACTATTCAACCCCAGGGCAAAGTCTTTACTCTTTAAAAAGCTGTTGGTTTAGACACAACCACAGATGCGTGCGCCGCTGACCTGTCACACTGACGACACTGCAGGATGATCTCTTCTTCGCTGTAGTCCAGCAGACAGATGGGGCAGGCCGCCATGCTTGCACAGGGGGCACACTGGGTGTAATTATTCTGCCACTCACACCTCACACCTGGAGCTGTGGCACCACACTGCGTGCAGGACACGCACCTACGTGCAAGAGAAAAACATTCAATAAGGACACTAGAAAACTTTCTGAAGGGAAAACATACGTGAAGTTAACTAAACAAGTAATTAAATTAAACTGCTCTGTGCTTTGCAGTCATTGACACACAAAGAATGGTACCATTTGCACTTCCAGCTGCCGTTGGGTACGTTCTGCAGCGGTGGCTCCAAGCAGTACGTGTGGTAGCTGATGTCGCAGTCGTCACACAGTAGGAGGCGGCCAGGGTCACTGGCCTGACCACACGCCTCGCACACCGTACACTCCAAACACCGCCAGCCTTTATTCAGAACCACCCTTGTGATCTACAACACATACACATGATGAGAGAACAGGATCTTTTAATGGGCAGGTCAAGACACAGGACCTTCTAATGTAACATGACGGTAATGGGCAGGTAAAGACACTACTGTAAGAAAGATACTGTTTAATTACGCATTAATTAACATTAGTGCTTTGAAATATCTTTCTGGCCTTTACATTGACACCATATCAGGGTGTATGTATGTATATATGGGGGGTTACCTTGATATTGACACAGTAGGGGTGGTAACACTGTCCACACTGAGCACAGGCCAGCAGTCTACCCTCCACTCCCTGACCAAAGCTACCACATACCACGCACATATCCTAGAAGGAGAGAAAGAAAGAGAGACAGAGGAGAGGAGAGAGAGAGGGGAGAAAGAGGAGAAGAGAGTTGGGATTTGCCAGACACTGGACATGAATTAGAGCAAAATGGTATAGTCAGCACCATCCATGCTGTGTGATTCACCTGTTTGAGCGTAAAAGTGTCTGTGCTGGAGAAGATCACCACTGTGCTGTGCATGGCATTCTCTTCTTCCTCTCTGAATGGATACAGCGTTGTTTCCATGGTGTTAAGCTGAAGGCACACGAATAAATCAAGACAGAAATGTCTGAGACACAGCATTTGTATTAACTATTCATTCACTAACTTCAGCATTAATTTTGACGCATTTGCACTATATCATAAATACTCTATACTATATATATATATATTTAGTATTGTAAGTATTGTACCCCCGGAGCAGGGATGGGCCCAACTCCATTCTTTATCCTGGAGCGGCCACGCCCCCCTCTGCCCGTAAGCCCCGCCCCTCTGGGCCTCCTCCGTCCAGGGAAACCTGAACCTCGACCCTGTGGGAGGAAACAGAGAAGAGGACGAGTTTAACTCCCACAGCTACTGTCAATCAGGAATAAAGTCATTTTAAGATTGCAGGTCAAAAGTATTGGGACACCATGGCGAGGTGAACAGTTTTCAGGGAATAACCCCTGATCTACTCGTTTGAAAGGTCTCCTGGAGATCAATCGAACTGTGGAGTTTGAAGTGTCTGAGGCTCAAGCCTGGTGTGGAATTGGGAAGAAAAAAAAAGTGCTTCCGGGTCGGCTACAGCCTGCCCCTTGTGTGAAAACAAGAAAAAAATATATTCACTGCCACAAAAAAGGCGGAGGATTCCGCGTTATTGTGGGGATTTCTGTGTACCATTATGAGTTTGGTTCTCAGAAAAAATCTGTGTTAGACTGAATCTGCGACTGTGATCTGCGTTAGAAGTGAGGGGTTATTGAATATATGTATGTTTATATATGTCATTCACATACACCTAAAAAATATATGGGATAAATTACTGAATTTGATTATTATTAATTGATGTAGCCTGGAGAAAACAAACCCAAGGCTGAACAGCAGAAGGCCCTGCACCATTTCTGATGTCTACAAGTGGTGGGATGGTGTGACTAAAAAAAAAATAAATGAGCAATAAAAAGATAACAATATGGTGGTGATATGATGATGCAGAAGTCTCTCCCTTCCGTTTTCTTGTGGAACTGAAATCTTTTAAGAACCTGTGGGTACCCGCAGTAGATGCTTTGGTACTGCAGCTATGTCCACTAAACCAACACATGAACAGCTGCGGGTTGATGGCAGCATGATTCTGAAAGGGAAACGGGTTATGGAGCATTCATTTTATTTAACGACTTTTTCATTTCCACCTAACTGAAAGTCTGTCTGGTCGCATTTGACATGGTTGTCACCCCGCAACAGAACAAAACAAACATTAACGGCCCATAAATCAACCTGCCACGGTCAAAAACGGGCAATTTCCAGCAGAGATGGCCCTTCGGACAGTTGTAGCTACAGACGGGGCTGGTAATAGAAGTCTGGCACAAGTATTCAGAAGCGACAGGAAATCTATTACAATGTCAGTGAGCTTCCTCCTGCCAATCATATTGAAAAGTGTTTGCTAGAATTATTCTCTCTCTTTCTCAACACTACTGCATTACACTCCATCTCTATCGTTCGCTCACCTCCTCACTGATTTTCAGTGCTTCTTCGTTCCTCTCTGCTGTGCACCTTCTTTCCATCTGCCACTGCCTCGTCATTCCTTTGCTACCTCGGCTTCTGCTCTGGCTTCTCTCTTCTCTACCTCTCTAACTGTCTCTTTCCTGGGGCTGAGTAATATTGCCAGAAGATACTTCTACAATATATTTGACCATTGCATTCAGTGCTGATATAATACAAAATAATCAAACTTTTAAGGCTTCCAAAACTTATAAAAATAATAATAGTTTTACAGATTAAGACATTTTACAGTACTGTATATATACAGGGAAAAAACTACCATCAACACTCATTTTAGCTCCACTAACCATACAAGTGTACTTTGTATTTCACAGAATTACTGTGGTTTTGTCTGTTTCTTTGAGACATATTTTAGCCCTCCTTTACTCCCTTTATCAATGGTCTGGACCCTCACAGGACCACCAGTGAGCAGGTACTGTTTAGGTGGTGGATCATTCTCAGCACAGCAGAGACACCGACATAGTAATGTGTGTACTCTAGAGAGTGTATTACACAGTATGGTGCTGCTGAAGCTTTTAGAAACCTCTTTGCTGGGCAAATAGTCCAAAAACATCCAGCCCAGTGTCCTGTGTTTAGATACTGATGAGGCCAACACAAAGTGATCTGAACCAATAACTTTCAATAATCAATCTGCAAGTGGACCAACAAGTTAAACGTGCTTCATAGAGTGGTCAGTAAGTGGACACACAACTACCATGTGAATGTTACCGCAACGCTAAAAACGGCTCACCAAGAAAGGAATACCTGCTCATTGGTGATCCTGATGTTTGCTGCCAAGACCCAACCAAGAACAGAACTGTGACCTCTGAACGTAAGATTCAGACACTGGAAATTATGGTGGGTGTCTGTTTGTTACTGTTGAATTGTACAGAGCCTCAATAGCTCCATCTTTGCCATTTTTTCTCTCTCTGTGTCATTCATTTAGAAATGACACAGAGGGGTAATGGTACCCTACATGCTAGGCGAGTCAGAGGTGATAATGCACTTAGGTCTGGTTTGGCCCCATGCCCAGGCCTGGGTGGTCCTGTAGCAGATGGTACTTCGAACCCACAGCAAGCCCTAACAGAGCTGGCACTGCTGCTGCACGACCTCTGATCTCTGAGACGCACAACACATCTGCCCGGTAGTGCAGACGTTAAGAACTCACTCATTTGTTACCCCTGCAGAGGCCGGGGCCTACAGCACATCATGCATTTTGATATTTTTAATGCTTTTCTCACGTAAGTCTGAGTTAGTTACAGTCAGCAGATCAGCGTGCTGGTTAGCACTCCGTGCTAAACATTTGGAAATTCATGCCAAGTCTGCCAAACTCAACTGAGAAAGCTGCTAATGAGATACAGGACCAATCAGGAATTTGGACTTTTCACTGTGTTTAGTGTTTTAGATATAGTATACATATATGGATGCGATGAAAAAAAAAAAAAGATTAAATATTTTAACTTCTATGATAAACTGTATCAGCCATTCTTTGTCCAGATGCAGCTCTGAGCTCTTTCTACAGCAGCTTCACGAGGAGCCATCTGAGATGCTTTTCGAAAAGGTCTAAGATAAAAATATGATCAGATTGTGCCAGCAGAGGAAAAAACTAAAAAAAAAATACACTTTTATGTTTGCTTCAGACATTTTCATAGACATGAACTTGTTCACGTGAGTCCAAATTACTGACTGGAAATGTCACCAAACTGGAACACCCTCATTCCTGAGCAAGCTTAAGCTAATCTTTGAGGCTAAGGGCTAGTCAGGTGGACTTTCTTGGCATCTGAGTGAAGTTGTGGTTGTAGTAGTTGTAGTTACCACGCGGATGCTCCATGCAGTTGGGTTGGGGAACTGCCTGCTCTTTGGGGCATCCCAAACCTCAGCCTGGGCCGGAGACCAGGAGAGGGAGCTCAGTCTAGGAGAGGTGTTCCATACTCCCTGAGGCAGGGGTGGGTTAGAGAAAGAGATAAAGAGAGAGAGAGAGAGAGAGAAAGAGATAAAGAGAGAGAGAGAGAGAGAGAGAGAGAGAGAGAGAGAGAGAGAGAGAGAGAGAGAGAGAGAGAGAGAGA
>JBBPDC010000011.1:8030943-8046056 GCA_037974485.1 Hemigrammopetersius urotaenia | reverse complement strand
TCAGGCCTGTATGGTAGAGTGGCCAGACGGAAGCCACTGCTTAGTAAAAGGCACATGGCAGCCCACCTGGAGTTTGCAACACGGCACCTGAAAGACTCTCAGACCTTGAGAAACAAAACTCTCTGGTCTGATGAGACTCTTTGGTGTGAATGCCAGGCACATGTTTGGAGAAAACCAGGCACCGCTCACCAGGCCGATACCATCCCTACAGTGAAGCATGGTGGTGGCAGCATCATGCTGTGGGGATGTTTTTTGCTGTGGGGATCTGGGAGACTAGTCAGGATAAAGGGAAAGATGACTGCAGCAATGTACAGAGACATCCTGGATGAAAACGGTTCATCTTTCAGCAGGACAATGACCATAAGCACACAACTAAGATATCAAAGGAGTGGACAACTTCAGGACAACTCTGTGAATGTCCTTGAATGGCCCAGCCAGAGCCCAGATTTGAATCCAATTGAACATCTCTGGAGAGATCTTAAAATGACTGTGCACCGATGCTTCCCATCCAACCTGATGGCGCTTGAGAGGTGTTGCAAAGAGAAATGGCTCAAGTGGCCAAACTTGTGGCATCATATTCAAAAAGACTTGCTGCCAAAGGTAATTGCTGCCAAAGGTGCAACTACAAAGTATTGAGCAAAGGCTGTGAATACTTATGTACATGCGATTTCTCCGTTTTTTTAAAAATTATTTTTAATCAATTACATTTTAATCAATTAAAAACCTCAAGTAAACTTTTTTCATGTTGTCATTACATCATGTGTGTAAAATTGTGAGGAAAAAAATGAATTTAATCCATTTTGGAATAAGGATGGAACATAACAAAATTTGGAAAAAGTGATGAGCTGTGAACACTTTCTGGATGCACTGTATGTTATGGCGACTTCAGAAAGATACATTATCTCAGGTTTGGACAAAATGGACTGAATATGTTCCATCTATACAGTCAGATTTTTGTTAAATTAGTGATCCAAAATGTAAGATTTGAGATAAATGTCTTTCTTTATTGCTTGTGATTGGTCACATGAAAGGTGTTTTTCATTCTACTCTTTGTGAGTTTGTTTGTGTGGGTGGTATCTATAAAAAGCAGGAGTTAGAAGATATACACATTATTATTGATCTAACCAGCTTTCAGTGGGACAAATGTAACAAACTTACTCAACTTAAACTTACTTCAATAATTACAGTATGAAGTCCAGGATCTGTGTCATCGTTAATTCCATAATTTTTTTAGTTGTTTTTTGTTATTTTGCTATTGCTGCATTTATTTTTTTAAAATTGTAGCTAAAACTCACATCAATTGGCTCACAGGGACTTTCGGTTATTATTTAATTATGTTGCTGTGTTTCGATGCTGAGCAAAATATTGTTTTTTCAAATGGAATCAAACATGTAATGGAGAAGCCTTGGCCATTAAACACCATAACTTTCCTTAAACACTGATGACCCATCACTTGTCTAACGTTCCTCTCAGAGATAAAATAGTTCCACTTGTCTATCGTTCTTATATCACTCATCTTCTGCCTCTCAGACACTTGACCACCACAGGAATGTGAAAGGATTAGATAACATTCATTACAAGTCTTTATTTTTACTACCATTAAAATGATTTATGTGTTAGATTTGACAGTTCATTGCAGATCTGTTTAATATTTTGGTTTTTTTAAGGAGGTCCAGAAGTACATGTTCCAGTAGTGAACATACTGTACCTTCTATTTACCCTCCGAATCATATCAGCCGCACTTCCCTTGGCACTGGGATTTAGATGCCCTAAACTGTGGAAACCTGTTGAATATGTTCTTTGTTTAAAATGATTACTTTGAGAAATGCCCTGAATTCATTTAAGATACATAAAACATACAATATACAAACACTATACAACACTAGAATAAAAGACATTTATTTAGTGACAATTTCAAAAAGAAAAGGAGTAGATGCTAGTAAAAGATTTAGTTCTAGCTGTTAGATCCTCTTCCGTGTTGTCCTCCTTTTATCATCATCTTTCTGTTCTGTCTTCCCAGGCTTACGCTCATCTTTCTTGATGGGCTCACCCTTATTTTTTTGTCTGACCTTGATGGGTTTCATCTCATCTTTTTGGTTGACCTTCATGAGATTATCATCTTTTTGACCAACCCTCATGAGCTGATCGCCACCCTTTTGGCCTAGCTTCACAGACTCTTCCTTCTCATCGATTTTCTTCAGCTCAAAGTTTTGATGATTGCTCAAGGGTTCATCATTAAGGGTCAAGGAGGCCAGACTTGCTGATCAATAGCAGCTGTCTATAATTCTGCCTGAAACACACCTGACTGCAACATCATGAGCTTATCCTCACCCTCCTGGCCTAGCTTCAGAGGCTCTTCCTTCTCATCTTTTTGCTCAGGCTCTGGGTGTTTCTTTTGCTCCAAGTTTTGATGATTGCCCAAGGGTTCATCATCATTAAGGGTCAAGGCAGCCAGACTTAAAACAAGCTGATCAATCGCAGCAGGCCACAATCCTGCCTGAATCAGAGCGGACTGTAGCATCATTTAATAAAATTTGCTGTGTAGCCGTTTTATTTTTACAGAAAGATGTATGTTCTGAGTGTATGTTCAGTCCTAAATGGTGTGATATGCTGAATGAGGTCTCTGATGCACTGTCCTTTGGAATGTTCTGTGATGTCATATAGAATTTTATGCTTTGCATTTGGAATAATGAAAACCTAGCTGGATTTCTAAACCAGGTTTTAACAAAACAATCTGACATTCAAAACACAGCCAAATACACATCCACTAAGGACACCTCGCAAGAACAAATATGATCGTGTGTAAACAGAAAACGTTTACAGAATATCCGAATGAGATGCGGAAGTCTTAACAGTTTCAATATGTTGCTCTGAGCATATGCAGCATAAAAATCACTCGCAAAGTAATACCAAAGTGAAGGTACTTACGGGTGTGTGTGTGTGCCTCCGAGCAGGTCACATTTAAATAAAAAGAGCTAGGGCTAACAACTATACTGCAACTACACAGAGGTAGTACATGTTACGATGTTACTCACTTGCACGTCTGGCAGACTTTGCATTCTGGGCACTGCCAGCCAGCTCTCATCAGAGGGGTTACACTGATGTCCAGACACAGGCCATGGTAATGGAGGCCGCAACTAGTGCAGAACAGCTGGTCCAACAGGTCCCCTGGACTGTCACACAACACACAGTTCACTTCTGCAGCGGCTGTAGGACAGAGAAAGGTGAAGGGTTAAATGGCGAGTGGCTGCAGGATTCATTATATGTGTAAATAAACAGAAAAGTGGAGGCACTTTTATGCTGTAATTTATGTTGTTTATACATATATGTACTTCTACTATCTTATTTTCAGATTAGCTTTTTGAATTTAATCAATAATTGTGGTTGGTTTATCTCTGGGTCTGCTCTTTTTCTTTTAAACCATGGGAGTCCAAACAGAGAAACGTCAGTTCCAGTTCAGTTCATGCTGACAGGTGCTGAAGGTCACTGTAGTCCTATAAGTTATTCGGTGACTTCTTTTTAATTTTACCTTGTTACTGAAGACGTTTTTGGGACCTCAAAGTTTTCATCGATGCATACTTTCAGCAGATGATTTTTTTTAGGTTGCTCTAAATGGTCACTTAGTGGTCAGTTCAGTACTAAAAGCAGTACACTACTTTTTTTTCCATTCTTTCCAATTACAATGAAGTTGTCTCTACATCTTTTTGACCAGCAACAGAACAATTTTATAAGTACTTCTTAACTAACACCTAGAAAAACAAAAGGCAGGTAGGAGAAGTGTTTCCTCACATTTGCTGAGAGCCTGGTGGATGTGCTCGGTGCAGAAGACAGAAAGCTTCCTGAAATCCTGGAAGGTTCCGGCACCCCCCGCACACGGATAATGGTACGAGCGGCCACAGCCCTCCTCACAGCACTTGATGGATGCTCCAAGGCGCTTACAATATGCACAATGCTAGAGAGAGAGAGAGAGAGAGAGAGAGAGAGAGAGAGAGAGAGAGAGAGAGAGAGAGAGAGAGAGAGAGAGAGAGAGAGGGAGAGAGAGAGAGAGAGAGAGAGAAAGATAACAAGGTGTTGCGACATTTTACAGATTTGACTTTTCAGTGAAGTCTAAAATTTAGGGCTGTGCCCAAGATCAAGAGATTTTGTTTTTAAACACATAAGCATGTTTTGTTTGCTAGCTTGCAGAAATATTAACATATTAAAGACATGTTGACAGTAAAACATCACACACATTAGAGGAAATTCTACCATGGAAATCTCATATGAAAAAAGTGCACTTTTAACAACAGTTTTGAAAAAAACTGTCCAAACATTATTGATGAACATGAAGCTGAGAGTTTAAGATGCCTAAACTTGTAACACAGTGTGTGTGTTAAATTAAAAGACATGCAATATATAATTAACACAGGAAGTTAGACAAGTATCAAAACTTGTCGTGGTTGCAACACTGTCCAACAAGTGCTACGGCCCTGACCACAACAAGGCGGACTCACTTTAATATTACCCTCCAGAAGACACCCAGAACGGTCACAATCTGTATTCTCTCCCATGCTGTACACAGCTCATGGCATATGAAACTACTTGCATGATCAAGAGCAGATGCCGGGCAAATGCCCTAACTACGAGGCCACCAGCTGACCCGTCTGAGTGTGATACAGTTTTATGTACAAAAAAATTGCTGCATTTGTTATAATGAAAGGGGATTCGCGAATGCAAAAAATGGTATGCACTGGTTCAAAACAGGTCAGACACCCCCTGCCCACGTTCCTATATAAAAATTCACCCATTGTCTGGTGTTACTGGCCTACAACTCAGTCCCATTCAACTCTTCCCCCCTTTTCTGCATATACATCCAAAAGTCACCCATGGCGAGCCTTAAAGTATCAGCACTGTGCTAACTAGAACATGTTCTGTCATTTTGAAAAGACCTGCTTACATTGTTATTGAATCTGCTTCATAATGTGTGTATGTTAGAGTCTGCACTGATCAAACTGCAGTGAGCCATGCATGGAGGAGAATTTCATCTAACAGGCACATATCATGCAGGGACACACTTGGCTACAAAGCTACACATACAGCTCTTTCCTAAGGCTCACGTTTGCACTATCACAATATCCAGCGAAACTGTGCCATCCTGCGATGGTTCAGTACATCACAACGCAGAGGTGTAATTAAAGTGGACTCACCTCAAGCAGAGGGAGCAACTCTGTGTGTGTGTCTCCATGTGCGTGTGTGACTCTGTGTGTGTGGGTGTGCGCGCGCGCGTGCTAAGGGATAAGCTGAGGCAGCGGTGGTCCCGTCAAGCGCCATGACCTTTTCTGTTTTGCAGCTGAGCAGGCCTGCTGATCAGCATCAACCCTGATCCCCAGCATTTCCACACATGCTGCTCAAACACTTCCCACTACAGCACACACTCTCTAACAGGCTCTAGCACAAACGCACAGGTTAACACAGGCTGGAAAAGCTGGTGAAAAGATGCTTTTAAAAAGAAACCAGAAATTTGATTTCTGTAAAATGTCACTCTAAATGACAACAAAAGCTCACCTCTGTGCTCCCTGAGTGGATGGCTCTGTCCACATTAAGCAGTGACTGGTCCTCTGCCTGGCACACACCTTCTGACCACAGAGCACAACGGTAATGTGCCCAACAACCTGCACACACAGGAAACACAGATGCTCTTTAAAATGCAATAGCTAACATTCGTTCATTCATACCATACGCAGTTCAAGCTCACAATAAAATTTCTAGGCCTGACCTGACTCATCAAAGAGAGACTGGACGTCTACGTCATCCGGCAGACCCACGTGTTGGAGTTCATCCCAAGATCTGCTGCCTGGTTCTTCTGCTCCAGCGCTACATACGTGAGGAGGACGAGGAGAGAGGAATCAGAAGTGATCTAGATCAAAGCAGCCAGGAAACTGCCATGGCTAACTTTAAACACAAACAAAAAGTTACAAATCCCATCCAACACACCTGACTCCAATAAAGAAGTGATGGAGGCACTCATGGCTAGGAATGGGTATCGTTAAGGTTTTAACGGTATTACTACTTCTATCGATACCACTTATCGGTTCGGTACTTTAATGGTACTCTTATTGGTACTTTTTGTTGTGTTTTTTAAATAAAAAACCAAAACATATTGAGAACAGAAATAACACTAAATTTTTTAAATGTAAAATAATTATCTATAGTTTAGCAAACACCAATGTTTGAGCAAATCTATTACACAAACAAAACCAATGATTGTAAAACAAATACTATCTTCAAAAAAAGGGTATTAAACAACGTTGTATGAACAAATGTACTGGGACAGAGCGGTCATACACAAATATGTTGACAAAAGTATAGGGACACACACGCTCGCTCGCTCTCTCACACTCATACGGTCACACACTTCGCTTTGAAAATCACCTTTAGCGAAAAAACGAAAACGAAGCCCATTTGTTGATTGTACCACAAACGCGAGAGGCCCGCGCCGACCGGTCGCCTCTCCAAAGCTGGGCGGAGTTGATCGGCTAACGGCGTTATCACGCGGTCCGGCGAGGCATCTAATGATGTGTCCGCCTGTGTCTAGTGAATGTTCGTTAGTGTCCGTGTCGTGTGATTGGATGGGTGGTTGGATGGGTGGTTAAAACCTGGCTGAGCCGGAGAGTCGGTGCCCAGTTTCTACTGTGAAGCTGTTTCCGAGAGTTGGAGGGATTGTGTGAAACTCCAGAGAAAAGTATGATCTGTATTCTCCTTTCTGTTTAGTGGATAGAAGGACTATCCATCCCACATTTGTGTAGTGGTGTGTATACACCTCTGGTCCTGCAGTGGCTAGAAAAGGCGATAGATGTAAAAGAACATTCTGCTCCGTCGTTGAGAGAACGACAGCTCAGATGACCCGATCTGGAATTTTCCCCTTATGTCATCATACGGGGTAAGGTTACCTCCCCTTTCTCATGCTTTGCCGGCCCAGAGAATTTCGCAACCCCTCCCCTAAAAAAGATAAATAAATAAAAAAATTAAAAATAAATAAATAAATAAATACATTTCACTCCACCGACTGTCAATGTGATCGTATGAAAGACCACTTTTTTCCTTTAGAGATATCATGGCTTGCGAATGAGTGAAGCATTGCAGTTACTCGGTGCTTAGATGTACACATGAGCACAAATATATTTCTTAGTTCCGTCATGCAAGCCTCTGAAGAACCAGTGGATTGTTTTATTCTGTCTGGAAATTCGCCAACACAACTTCCTAAAGTTTTGTATGCCTGCGCCAAACATTTCACCGACGACCGTTTCCTCAACTTGGGGCAATACAGAGCTGGTCTTGCTGAACGGCTGAAAATTAAGCCTGGATCAGTACCAACTCTCCTTGGCACAGCTACAAATCTCGGGCAAGTAAGTTGACTTAACGCTATATAATTTTATTGCTTTGCTGTATATGGCTACCTTGCTTTTTACCCTTAGCTAGAATGTGACTGTAACATTAGCTCTGCAGCTAACAGCCCAGTTAGCAGGCTACTGTCGAAAATGTACAGGTTGATCACATCAGTGTGTGAGTGGTGTGTGAATACACACATTAACTCAGGTGTTATACTTCTTTGTTATTTGGATAACCGTGCTGCTGTTAGTGTTATGGCGTGCGATATCTGCCTTTCTCCTCATTGAAATGACTATACTGTGGCCGCAAGCTGGACCCTCCCCCAGCCTTCACCTTGCCCCACCTCTCTCTTCCTCATCATTTAAAGCTACAGACACAAAAACGGCACGTCCTCAGGACATCTCATTGTGGGTATGTCTCAAAGTGACTGTAATTCTGCACTTCAGATACAGTATTAGTTTTAATTTTTGTTTTTTTTTATATTTATTATTTTTTTGTTTTGACAAAATATATATATATATATATATATCGGTGCATCCATGGAAAAAACGGTTTACAATAAAACACATTAGATTCATGATCTTTTTCACACAAATGAGGTAAACAACACCGTGATGAAGTCATAGCAGACGTGGGTACGGTTGAAAAATAATGAGAAGAGAAAGCACAATATTAAAAATGACACTGAGGTCTCGGCTTAACATCTAACAAGGTGCAGGAGGATTGGCAGTGGAGAGGAAAACCAAATGAGTCCTAGAAAGCAAACAACCCGGTAAATGTCAGTGGTTTGGCATGGCCTTTGGGACAGAGTTGATGGATGGTGCTTTGCATTCGTCTGAATACGCTCGGTCAGCTGGTTGGCCCTCAGTTGTGAGCCGTAAGTGAGAGAAAAGAGTGCTAATTCACACTTGACATTCAGCGGATGAAGCCTTTGACTCATAGCCGGTTTAATTTAGCCACAAGGAACCATCTTTCAACATGACGTCACATATCGATAGGCCAGTTCTTAAGAAATGACTCACTGCATACAGATACCAACCTCATCAGAGCCCTACGCATCTTATCCCTCTTCACAGTTTATCTACTGGGTTAGAAAATACAAACATATTTCTAACAGCTAGTCAACAATGTCTACCTCCACAGACAACTTTTTTGCACTATCAGCAAAAAGTAGCTTTTTATTTTAATTCTATTGGTTATTGCTGCTTCTGCTTTCTTCTCTTGTACTGTCCACGTAGCCACAATAACAAATCAAATTTCCATTCATTTCTTTAAAAAGCATTTTCTTAAATGCCTTTCAGTCTAACAGCAGCTTCACAAAGCATTTAAGACACTTTTTTCCCACTTACACTCAGTGATGAAAGAAATCCCTGCTTTCGTATTTGTTTGATTGTTTGACCTCCAGTATTGAACTCAAACGTCCAGAAGACCAGCAACCCCGCCCCCCCCCCAATATCAGCCACAGCTATTTGATTTTTTTGTTTTTTGTTCGTTCTTTGCCTCCACTCTGTCTGGTCTACACTGACCGGTTATACGACTGTGGAGATGACAAAGCTGAGCGGTGCTGGCTGCCTGCCAACACTACGCTTGTTGAGCATTACGTCACCAAGACCCCTGGGAGGCGCTTGATTGGCTCCAAAGAGCCGAGACAAATTAGGCAGCTGTCCAAGGGACGCCGGGGAGGGCCCTTTGTTGGGCCGAGCTCACGCTGGGCCGGGCCGCTCACATCCTACTCTGTGGGACTTCACGTAGCTGCTGGCTAATCACTGGCTAACGCAGAGCATGTTAGCAGAGAAAAGCAAACAGAAAGTGAAAAACACAGAGAACGCCATCAGGACGCACTGTAGTTCTCATTGTGTGTAAAGGACTGACATGAGTACACAGCAAATACCTTGGCAAACATGCCGCCTCAGTTTAGAACCATGCCTTCCTTTTCCATTTTGCAATTTTAAGGACCAATTAAAAACAGATACTGTGGAACTAGTGTTAAAACGTAACTATATAAATTACACTACACAATTTACATTAGTCCCTTATGTACTGAATTACATTTACCTTGGGTTTATTCATTACTGACAGTTTCAATTTTTCACTACTGATACATTAATAATTTGACTGATATACATCATTTTCTTTAAGCCAAAAGTAATAAGGGGATTCCTTTTGGCTGACCACAGCAGGGTCTATCAAATGTACACAGACGGAAAAAAAAAGCACAAAAAATGCATTAAAAGTGTGTACATGTATAAATAAATCTATACAGAAACATTGATACTGTATTATGAATAGTACCACTAGTTTTCCAGCTCTGAAAAAAAATTAGAGACAGCAGAGATGTTCATTTTCTCAGGTTGTATCTTTTATAGGTGCAAGTATTGATCTGAACAGCAAAAATCTAAATAAATGATGCTGCGTTTACAGAACTTGAATAATTCAAAGAAAACAAAATCTCTTGGCAATTGCCAAACAAAATGGCAATAATGACCTTTGACGAACTTCTAGTGGTGTTTCACCTCCAACTGGTCTCAGTGTGAGAGGAGAGAGTCGATTGCAGCAGTGTTTTATACTTTTCCTCATTAAATAAGATGTGATTCAGCTGATCACTGATCAGTCCCTCATAAAGCAGAATGAGGTGTTTGTGCAGGAATTTAACAGACACTGGACTGGAATGGTTGTCATGCTCATAGAGAAGCTGATTTAAAAATAAACTGCAGTGGTCTCTATATATATTTTCCGGAGCTGTATTTTGAGTGCGTTACCCATCAGCCGTCAAACCCCTTTATGTCTAAATTGTTGCAAACAGATACACAGCATTTTGGAATGAAACCCGCCATATAAACCCCTCCATCTGCATGGACTAAAAGATTGGATCCGTCCAGAAGCCCCATCAAACTCCCCCGCTGCACTCGTCTTACTATCCTGGTCCATCATGGCCAAACCAAACCCAGCATGCTTGATTGACTCCACCAATCAGCTCACCTCTCAGGGCCTCTGCTAGTGGCCAGGCTCCTGTCGTCAGGGTTGCATCCATCTTTCCTGGTCTCGAAGCCCGGCGTGGCCTTGAAGAGCTTCAGCTCGCCCTGACCAAGCAGGCTGCGAGCGCCACAGTAACAGAACGCACACAGATGCTCACTGGAGAAGAAACAAGGAAAAAGAGGTCAAAAATCATAAGAATTATTACTAATTATTATCCTTTGGAGTTGTCAAGCTCTGAATCACTGTAAATAATAATTTATGTTACAATACACATTTTTTGGTTGTGCGCCAATTCCAGTTCCAGAGCATCTTATTATTAAAGAAGTGTTACGATTCAGCCAACAAAGAATTCAGTTGAGTTTTAAGGCTCACAGTTTGAGTCACATATTTTCAACAAAAAAGACTGAAAATAGTTTAATGTTCTCAAAGCAATAAGACAATGATTACAGTATCAGGTTCTGGCAAAATGTACAAATACAATTCACGCTGGAAGGCAGGGAGTTAGCTAAATGTGCTAACCCTAACCACTGGTTTAACCCTATAAACAATAAGGATACTTCAAAAATCAACTAACAAACATTTTATTCTACAAAACGTAATGTTATGTTTTCGCATAGTGATCATGACACTTCGATGCATTTTCACAACCCGTCTATAAACATTTTTTGGTGAGGAAGCAAAAAGAGGAGGTTGTTAATAAGACTCTTCAGGTAAGTGTAAAGGCCAGGTCTTCATCCATGTAGCTCTCAGTCAGAAATCCATCACTGAATACACTCCTTTACAAGCAGTTTTACCTACAGCCAACATGTGCTTTAGCCCCTTCACTGTACAGTTCTAAAGAGTGTTCTAACCCTGTGCTACCTTTTGAAAGAGCTGCAATAATGTGGCAGCCAAATCAGAAGAGAGCTAATTGGCATATTAAAAGCAAAGTAAAAGAAACAGCCTGGTAATAAGAGAGGATGGAAAACGGTCATGTAAGCGTGAACCATAATGAATATGTTTTGTACACAAATGTAGAAATGTAGAATGAGGACCTTGCTTCCTCAAAAGCCATTGCTCAGTGACTGGTCACCTCATCAGAAAATAAGGTCACAAGCTCATTTGCATATTGCAGCTGTCTGTTATATGAGAAATGACATTGACATCGCTAAACCATATACTGTGCAGCTCTACGATAAAAACTAATAATGGATACAAACTTCACCAATCAAGCGAGACTTTAGTTTTCAATGATACTGGAATTTCATTTTTACTCCATCCGAATCCAACTCCAGCATGCATCGTATCTCAACACATTTCAGCACAAGCCCATTCTACACAATGCAACAAACACAAGACAAAGACTGCCATGTATGCACACTACAGTGAGCACACACCCAGCACAGTGTACAGTTGTGCATTAACCCTCCGTTGACATTTAAAGCCTCCACATGGTTCTTGATAAACGGTGATAATTGAGGGCACTGATTTTGACACTGGCAGCACACAGACATTATTTAATTTGAATAATTCAATAATGAATAATACATTCTGTAATCTTCCACTTAAACCACATGGCTAATGGAGAGACGTACAGTCAAAACAGCCATTTAATGTCATTAGTACAGCAGACTATTTCGCACACGGGCCTACAGCAAGATTTTAAACATACATATTCAAAAAGATGCGACACAGAGAGATGATTTTAAATGGTTAATGTCTGACCAAATTCAAAAGCCAAGATGAATGTGTGTGTGCAAGCATTCTTGTGCAAAGGTATTCTATAATTTTGTTCTTGTAACAACAAAGATGCATTTTGTGATGAATGCTGGTTGGAACATGTGTTGTTGTGATTTTATGTATCGTGTTTCTTTTATTTATTTTTCTTCATTCTACATATTTGCACCATCAGTTTTACTCTTTGGTTTACTTGTCTGTAAGGTGTCCTTTGGTGTCTTGAAAGGAGGCTTTAAATAAAATAAATAAACAGTAATAAACTGAGAGTGAAATTTCTAAACAAATTCAACATCTCGCAAAGGCAAAGCTCAATGTATGGGGTCTTCACACCCCCTGAACCACTCTCACCTAAAGAACTGTCAAAGTTGCCACGTTGTGGCTTAGCGGCTACTGAATATCAATGGACGAAGCAAGATCTAATGTGTCCCATGCAATGCCATCTTTCAGCAAAAACTTTGACAATCACACCCCAGCCCCCCCCCCCCCGACCACCTTTACACACCCCCCCTACATACCTTGGACTGCCACGGTAAGAATATCAATATATTTAGATTTTTATATTATTATTAAATTACCTTTATATCTTAATTTTGTTCATTTACTTTGAAACTGTACAGCACTTTGTAACTTTGTTTTTGAAAAGTGCTATATTAATAAAGATTATTATTATTAATATAATAGTGGGTAAAAAACTTGTCTGTTAACCACGATCACAGGTTTGAAACTCTGCAGGTTCGAACCTCACTTTCTACTATTGTGTCCTTGCGCAATGCAAACGAACCTCAGTTGCTCAAGGAAACTGATCCTGTAAACAATGATTGTAATTATTTGGTTTATTTGTGTGTGTGTGTGTGTGTGTGTGTGTGTGTGTGTGTGGGAGAGAAACGCTGTTAGCATTAACGGTCATCATTAACAGCGTGCAAAGACTCGTACACAAAATAAACATTGAAATAACTCACTCTACCCTCATGTTCAGATGGGACACAGCTTACTAATACTAAATATACTGTGTTAACTTGGAAATTGGGGGCGTGGGGGAGTTTAAAACACTAAAATAGGAGGACAAGACACAGAGCAGGCACGCTGCAGCGGGCGGCTTCTTTATATGGCGGTTGACAACTTTTCAGTGTATAACCGCCACTCCCAAAAAAAAAAAGAAAAAAAGGCAAGGATATTTGCAGTTTCCGGCTGTGACTGAATCCTCGACTCCTGATCCGCTGTGGGATTAGACACACATTTATAAGTGTATTTATAGTCGACCCCCGCAAAGTCATCAATTCAAAGCCTCATTCGTTGGCATATTTTTCCTTAGAACCGATATAATTGTTAGTGGAAACCCCCGAAAATTTGCGTAAACCTCAGAAGTATCCTCAGCACGTAAATTCAGCTAGATGTCCAGATAGAATATAACCGCACAATTTTTGTACTGCGAAGAGAACACAAAGCAACCTATACGAAAAGCATCTTGGGATGATGAAATACCCCTGTACTTAAAGAGGCAGGGGGTTTGAAAGTAGCCAATCTAAGAGCTTCTCTGGCAGCTGCAGTCCAGCATTCCCACTCATAACAGCTTCCATACATTTACATTATACATACACACTATCAGGGGTGGGCACATTTTTTGACTCAGACCAAGAGCAGACAGATGAAGAGTTTGTGTGAACTAATATAAATGAAATATAAACGTCACAACATAAAAGGTTTGTGTTTAAAAAGCAGCAAAGCATAAAAACATACGCCTCCCATTCTTGCGGTGACTGCTTGCTAGCATAGATAACATGCTTTGTGGCAAAGTGGCGGCTGATATTGCATTCTTTGAAAACCTGTCCAGTCCCTCTTAAACACACAGCATTCACTGTCCACTTTTTTTCTTTTGTGTTTACAATAGGGCTCAAAAGGGCAAATCAAAAAGGTGGAGTGGAGTAATATGTCACACCTCAACAAAGGTTAATGTCTGGAGTTTGCCATCTACTGGAAAAACACAGGCAATGCCGGAAAAACGCAAAATTTTTAATAATTAGGGATGCAACGAAAATGAGGAAACACTTGGACAAAAATCGAAACCCTGAAAGAAACGATCATACCAAGTTTTTGTAATATTGCCATTATGGCTGGGACTGTGTATTGTTGTTATAATTGTGATATGTATTGTATTGTTATAATATATTTTATATAGAGAGTGCTTTTAAAGATACTCAAAGATGCTTTGTGTGTCTTTAACTTACCAAGCATTGCAATTGCATAAATTACTATTCTTGGTTCAAAGAATAAATCTGTTACAAAATTATAAAAATATTTATTTAGCATTCAAACTATGCACACTGGTGCATGCAGGATGTAGTTGTTGATCACCGATTCGGTGACATAAATAAAAATTCTGACCAAATATTCGGTGCATCCCTAAATATAATGTAGACAAATTCGGCGAGTCGGATTAAAAAAAACAAACGGGCCAGACAGGCCTCTTAATTATCTAATTCAGGTGGTCGCTTTTTTCCAAGGAAGGACAATCTTACTGCTTCAGCAGACCAAGTCATTTTGGACAACGCCATGCTACCAACTTTGTGGACACATTTGTGGAAGAACCTTTTCTATTCCAGCATGACTGTGTCCCAGTGCATAACAGCAAGCTCCATAAAGCCATGGCTGGACGGTGTGGAAGAACTTCACTGCCCCACAGAGAGCTCTAACCTAACACATATGAACGAAAAGAAGATTGAGCCAGGGGTCCGTTCTTCGTACGTCGGTTGATACATCCGAGATGAATCGACACATCTTAGATGAGATCATCGTGCTAATTACGATGTGGCTAATTTGGGTTAGGATTATTGCGCGTTCGTGCGTTGGTTTAAAAGGCGATATGCATTGACAGTAGAAACACTGATCACAGCCCCTTCGATTGATTGACGAAATGGCAAAAGAGCGAGCTCAATATTTTCTCTCAAGTGGAGAAAGAGCTTTTATTAGAGAGTTACAGAGAATTTCAAACTTTAATAAAGACACCGGGAAACACAGCAAATGCTGCAAAAGCCAGGAGAGAGGGCTGGCAAAAA
>JBBPDC010000011.1:8012360-8023975 GCA_037974485.1 Hemigrammopetersius urotaenia | reverse complement strand
ATGAATTTTAGATCTTTAAGTCCATCTCATGAAAAATCGGAGCAGAAACAAAGGTGTTGCGTTTATATTTTTGTTGAATGTATATACATATAACAATATATATTATTTTCAAGCTCACTGCAGAAACCTGAAAAATAACTGCTCTGATGCAGAGTTATTTAAATCATAAGAAACTTTTATTGACTGCCAAAACCATTTCCCCATGCTTAGGCCCTTTGACAACACCTCACATCATAAAGCGTTACTTGCTGGAAGTGAAACAGAAAAAGCACGTATCGTAGCCATGCTTGACCCTTTAGATTTGTTGGGCTCCCAACCCCCCAAGCCCAGAGCCCTATAACTTATCCCCATGATCCTACTATGGAGAGGGACGGAAAAAAAAGCTTGTTGAAAGTAGTGCCAGCACATGGGAGGGTCTGAAAATCAGGGGTGGATTTCTGGAATGGATTAGAAACAGATACTAACCGACCTCCTTTTAGAAACACTCCAGCATTTCCTACAAAATCTCCAACTGCCACACTTCTGTCATATGTCTCTGAGCACTTTGCGAAAGAACAAAATTGACTGACCCAAGTTAATTCAAGATTACTACCAAAGCATCCAAAAAGCATAACGTCATACATTTTAATCATTTTAACAGTACATTTACACATGCATATATGATCACAATTCCAAATAGTTCCAAATGAATTTAAATTATATGGAAATTACGCTATCCATCCTTTGGGGGGTACATATTTATTGTCTAACAAAATGCCACCATGGAACAAAACCTGACTGGAAAGAGCAAAATGACAGTAGCAAGGAGGACGCGGAGCAAAAATGGTTGTGTATAGTGCCAACCCAGATATTACATGATTTGTTACATTGGCAAAACCCATTTGGTGGTGTTTTTAAAATTGCTCCTAAAGTAACAGTCGCATGTAGTTGTAGTTGCATGCAGAACCACCCTCTTTTTGCGTTAATCTTCAAAGAACCTTTTCAAACTGTGTGAAGATACAGTTGCTCCAGTTATTCCAATCTGCAGATATGTTTTCAATTGCTCAGAAATGCTCAGAAAATGTGTTTCATCACCAATCATGGATCCATATGAGTATCTCATTCACCTGAGACACAACCCGTGCAAACAAGAACAGATCATGTGCATTTAATATACATTCAAACATACAGAGTGAACCTGGTGAGCTCAAACCTCACTGACAGTCTTCCAGAGTCCTAAGAGGTGCCTCTGCAAATGGCCTCTAAGTGACGGGCTCAATGATATCTATGGATTTTTCTCCAGGTAAAAGGACTATCTAAAGGCTCCACTGCTCACTAATGGCTATCTGAAGTGCCATGACAGTGAGGAAATCTCTACTGAGTAGAGAAAGTGCTCACACACAGATATCCAGGTCAGATTTTTTTCCTTCTTTTTATAACACACAAACTTCAAACTATAGCCGCTACTATTCATCATACTAGTAATTCATTAGCAATACTTTAGAATACATTTCTGACATGACTGGACAGAATTTTTTTTCTGTTTTTACTTTCAATCTATAAAATGTGTTTGAATCTGTGAGATTAGATGGTTCTAATCTACAAATATGAGAAAAGCAAAAGCAAACAGCAAAAGTCTCCACAGCCATAACAAGTAAATGAATGAATGAATGAATGAATGAATAAATAAATAAATAAATAAAGGTGCAGTGCTGCCTCAGCTTTACTTGACAGAAAAGTGAGAACAGATATTAAATTAATGCATGATCAGTATTTTGTAGGGATGCACCGATTGCAATTTTCTTGGCCGATTCTGATTACCGATTCTTTTGTAAGTGTGATCAGCCGATACCGATTTTTTCGATACCGATTGTTTCCCCAGATAACAGAAAATTAGAGCTGCTGCATGTAGTCGGCGAAAACGACACAAAAAATGGGTTTCAACTTTTTTAATGTAACGTGGTAGTTACTTTCCCTGTTTACTTTTATAATGGTGACATATGATAGTGGCAGCTCTACAGCAAATACAAACAAAAACCTAATTTTCTTTAATTTAATTGGCAAAAAATTCTTTAATATAAACCGGCAATACGTGCGAGTGATCGGCGGATTACCAATCAGGCCGATCAGGCCAAAAATCGTCCGTTTCCGATCACTGGCTGATCAATTGGTGCATCCCTAGTATTTTTACCAGAACTTACCATCCCCAATATCTGGAGCCTTTTCAATATTCTAAAATATTACACCAAAACACCCTTAACAAACATTCACATGCATACACACTCATTCTGCATTTCTGCAGAACTCAATATTTACATCACCACTATCCAGACTGTAAGGTATTCTAACCAATGATATTTTTAATCACACATATATATGTGTATGTTTAAATAGACACAGCTGCCATCTCTGAAGAAAGACTAATGCATTTCAGAAACATTTACATTTATGGCATTTAGCAGACTCTTTTATCCAAAGCGACTTTCACTCCCTAACTACAGGGGACAGTCTCTCCCTTGCTCAGGGACCCAATGGTGGTATGCTGATGGTAGGATTTGAACCCATGACCTATTGGTCCAGAGGCAAGTATCCTACCTACTGAGCTACCTCCACCCCCGGAAACATACAGATACCAAGTTTGAGTACTGATTCACGGTGCTCAAAGCATGGCAAGATAAACTAATATAACTCGCCATGCTTTGGCTGTTAATTGGTTAATCCTGTGAAGGCTTCTAAACATGAAGAAATTGTAATAATTCCTGCAGATTCAGAGTAATTACACAGTTCAATACTCGCATGATGAGATGTGGAAAAAATAGGCTGTTAAATTCACCTCGTACATGTGCCATCAATTCTTTGAAAATGATCTAACCCCGTGAGAGTTATCTTACACCATCTGACAGCCAGGATATACCTTCGGATTCCCCTGATGATCCACACTGATGTAACAGATTAGAAGCTGTAGGTCAACCGAATATGCGCACCAGGCGGACAGTGAATGGAGTGAAATTAGGGTTATTCCGCTTGAATGATTTTCTGGCCATTCACTTACTGTTAGCAATGTTTTTAAAAAGGGACATATTGTGCAAAAAAAAAAAATCTATAATAGGTCTATCGGTTACAAAACATGTTCATTACGTTCTTTGCACAAAATCACTGTCAAATAAAGAGATACAACCAGTTTTAATCTTCACCATTTTGGTCAATTTCAAAACGAGCCGTTTCAGGGCTCTGTCCCCTTCATGCAAATAAGCTGTTGCTGGCCACGCCCCACACATCCCATGCTCCACCCACCTCTTACGCTGCTCCTTTGACAGATGCTATATTAAACGAAACAAGCTAGTTCATTCTTAACTGCGATAGAAACACAAAAGTCATTATTTGAAAGAACTTATCTCCCTCATCTGCTGACTTCTCATGGTCCAGATCCTCCACGACGCTTAAGATAGCTCCTTATTCACAGCTCCTTATTCTAATTTTGCGTTCCACCTTTAAATACTTAAGGAGGAACTTTTTAAGGTGGAAAGAAACAGAGTGTTGCTGGGATGTGACCATCGAAAATGAAATGAAAGCCACGCAGTTCTTCGGTTTTCTTTGTCTGGGAGAAAGTGTAGGGATGTGTGCTGTTCTTTGCAGTCAACAACACATGACTTGCCTCTGCGTGTAGACACAGCGCTTGGCAAAGACAAAAATGGCGGATCTGTAACTAATCTGGAGTTTGCGTCAGCAGAGAGTGTGGTGCCTTATACATTCATGGGAACAAAACAATTTTACGCTGTGATCAGCGTATCTTCACACCAATATCTCTGCCTTAACTAACAGCGGAGGTTGTTTTATTGTGTTATTGTGTTGAGCGAGTTTTGGCCAGCTGGGCCACTGCAGTGGACAGGCATGTCTGAATTCAGCACATGAAACACAAGCAAATATACAATCCAGTATTTCATCCTGTGTTGCTGTTTGAATGTCAGCTTATAGATTTTTTTCCTCTGGTACACAAAACTTCAGAGTTTTAGCTTTGAAATGAGATCAACTGCAAACGAATACAATTATTTTTTAGCTTTTAATTTTGGGAGCTGCAAAGACCCAAGATGGCTGCTGAAAGGGGTGACAAGAAACAGGCTAGTGGGTAGGGTCTCGACTGATGAGGGGTGGTTCTATGCAAATTGGCCTAGTGCGACATCACACTAGGCCAGCCGTCCAAACGGCTCATTTTAAAAGGGATCAAAACTGTGAAGAACGTGAGAGTGATTTTCTGGAGATAACTTCATGAACATGTTTTGTATAGCCGATAGACCTATTATAACTGAAGTGAGTTTTGCATAAATGGTCTCCTTTAAAACCTTTGACCTAGGGGTTTAACACAGCAGGCACACTTTCACTTTTAACATGAGGGGTTCTTGTGACATTGTCTTTTTTGTAATTCTGACTATTCCTACAGCTGAGCTACAATCCACCATGTTCAGTATGTATTATATGAACAAGATATCTAATTTAATAATGAAATATATTTACTGTGTAAAACTCACTTCAGCATTAAAACACCTAAATGGAAAACTATAGAGGTGTGTGACACTTGTTAAGCAGCCCAGAATAGTTGGAAAATGACAATCATTCGCACCAAAACAATCATGTGCCAACAAAACTGAACAAAACCTCTTTACAAACAACAAAAATCCCTTACAAAACTCTCACTGCAAGGAGAACCTTTTTTCCATCACTTTCCACAAAGCAATTTCCAAACTGTAAAACAGAACCTAAAAATCATCTAATCACCAGACAGTCTGTGATGGACAACAGATGAGACTTTAAGACAAATCAGAGCAACGATTCAGTCAGAAATCAAAATACCATTTTGGCCTTCCTCCAATGAAGACATGCTCTGCGTTTGAAGTCTGTTTTTGAATTTTTGTAGGTTCTTAATACTGTACTGCTCATAGTGTTTGATAACTATGAGCCAAATAATGAACAAAATTCAGGTTTTAAGCTGGAAAACTGTACGTGTGTCTGTTTTTAATACAGAATGATATTGTCATCTCACATATGTAAGCCTATTGCAGATTACTTAACTTTTTACACACAGCATATGATATAAATTAGCCTCATAATGTAAACTCATAGAAGCAAACCTAAGTCACTCACAGTGAAAAGATTCACCGTGAATGGAAAAAAAAGATCAGGCCTACTACAGTTTACAAAAGGGGTGGAGCTTACTTTTTCCTCTGTCTGGGTGCAGGGGAAGGTTGGGCTGCTGCGGACGGAGCATCCTTCCGAGGTCGGCCTCGGGGCCGCTTATCGGTAGAGGCGGGGCTTCCAGTGGGCGTGCCCACAGAGCCGCCAGGAGGTGGTGGGGGTCCTTTGTCAGAGGGGTCCAGAATCTTCTCCTCTGATGACATTCTGACAGAATGAAAAAAAAAAGAAGGTGAAACTAATACAGGTGTTAAAACAATGGCCACACAGCATCAGCCTCGGCAAAACTGACATCGCAAAAGGCTGCAATACGGAAGACAGATTTGAACAATTCTTTTTACTGTGTGGTGCTGACCAACATCACATGTTAAAAACAAGTTCTGTGGGGACTTTTAAATGATATAGTTTATTACGCATCAAAATAAACAGTTACATTTTTCCGATGTATATACAGTAACGTAACTAACCTTCCTGCTGATTTCATTTAGAATGTATTTAAGACAGACAGTATTTAATAAGGTTACACATTTCATTTCTACAAGGCTGTTGAGGCTGTTGAGTCTGATAAATGCCGTAAATGTAAATGTAAATGTCCACATTAAAAAGCAGAAACAGAAACGGCAATATATATTATGTATTAAAGGCAGAGCAGGGTGCAGACCCCACTTGTGACTTCATGCACTTTGCACTGGGTGTAAAGGTCTTCAAGTGGCAGATAACTTGCTTCCAGCATCAGAAATAAGGGGAAGGCAGTGTGTGTACCTCCATCAGTCTGAATGAACTGATGCCATAACCATCAAGTGCTACAATATATATGAGATTACACAGGAAACTTTACTGATTCAAAAGGAAATTGCTTGTTATGATTGCACAGACACACAGAGCCAAGAATAGTACATCAGATATAATGTATAAATAAATCAAATAATCAAATGGAAAATACTCGATATGACATCCACTATGCTATATACACAAATGTTGGGTATGAATACTATAAGTAACTTAAAGTTAAATCAATTACTAGTAAAACAAATGGTTGTTAAGAATGTCACTTCCCACAATAGAAATCAGCAGTGTAGTTGGTAAGTAATATTTAAGAACAGCTATATTTCACATGGCAGAGTCACTGCACACAACAAGAAGAAACACTGAATTGAATCATAATTGGGCTGAATCCATTTTTAAAGAAGGAATTAAAACCCAAATGGACTTTCATGCCACATGATATTATGCTAATTCTGGACTATTACTATCCTTCCATTCATCAAGAAATGTTTACATGATAAAAAGCTGGTGTTTTCAGATGGTATCCTTTTTTTTTTTTTAATTGAGATCTTGATCCAGCTGCACCAACCAAAGTTTCTCAGCAGTTACCATAAATCCCTAACACCAAACCTGCCCAATAAGCCTGTAGTTCAGGGGGTTCATTCCAACCCTGCTTCTGTAAATACTATTGTCCCTGCCCTTTACTGACAAACGGAACGTGAATAAATGAACTGATCCTGTGTCTCTTGAACCAAAGTTCTTGGATATAATGGCCATGCTGCTTCAGCTAAGGGTAAACATAACCCACAGCGTTCTGATTCAACACCAGCCTGCTGCTGGCTGATCATTGCTGATGCCTTCATTTTGCTTCCTCAGTTATTCTGGTCTGGCGTGACGCCTCTGGCCCACCTGTCCATTCAGCTGATGGGGCACAGCGCCAATGGGGGCACTGCCTTTTCCGAGAACTACGCTGGATCCCTCCCTCAGCCAGGCTTTGTATGAGTAAACAATTACACTTCACATGCTCTGCGTGATGCATCTTTCAAAGAGGATGAGCGCACAATTAACAATACGGTCCATATGTACTCACCACTGCCTGCGACGCCAAGCGACCCAGCAGGTCACGTACCTCCAAAATGCATTTAACAAGCCTGCCCTCAAGTACAGCGTCTTCCCAATCACGCAAAACGGGTACTTCCTTTTGCCTGCGGCTGGTGTTCTGGTGGTAACTCACTTCAGCCTCTATCTGTCTCACAAAAACCAAGAAATCCCGAAGATGCGCTTTTGTGTGGGTGTGTATGGAGGTGTATATTAAAATGGTGCAGGAGCACTCATAGAGCCATGACTCCTCCATTGGTTCTCTTCATTGGCTCTCATGACTCAGCATGCACTGAATCATAAGAATAACTGATTGGAAGCTTAACATTGGAAGCTTTGAACCAGTAACTGTTCCTTGGCGAAAGGATCAGTTTGTTGAGTTTTCTTACTGGTTGAGTGGGCAAGAGAATGAATATGGACTGAAATCATTTAAACTGAATTGCTAATACATTATCATTCATCATCAGACTTTAATGTTGGTCCTCTATACATTAATTAGTGATGTATGCAAGTTCCCAGCTGTAATAACATTGTGCTACATGGCTATCAATAGCAATATGAAAGATAAGAAGACACTGTGATGAAAACAAAAGTCTGAGAATGGAACTGGGAGGAACACAAGACTACTACTTTTAAGCCAATCCAGACTGGGACAGTCCTTACCCTGCTTTTTATCTGATAAACCATTTGCTCCCCACACTTCAAAACCCCTTTTTACACGAGGGGACGCGCAACATGTGAAGGGACAGGGAAAAACCGATAGCCTTTTGTTTAAGAACTCAACACAAAGCAAGTGGTTCACATGTAGGGGGGCATGTCCAGCTTTTTGCCTTTGTTCAATGGGCTCAGGAGCTTTGTGCTGGGGGGAGGAAAAAAGTAAAGTCTAACATCTGATTATAAAATGACCATTTTCTTCAAGTCAATAGCTGAAGCATCTTACTAACACTTGGAGAACACACAATAGCCAACTCAAAAGTGCTCCACAAGGGCTGGATTCTGGGGTAACTCAAAGGCTAAGGTTTTCATTGTGGACCCTTAACACTGTTCAAGACTAGAAAAAATGGGGTGGTGTACCCTTCATTTCTTTATAACATCGACTAAAATACTAGGAGAGTAAATTGGGCTATGGGGCTCTGTTGTGTCCAACACGGCTGTCCGGGCCTTTCTATCAGGGTCGAGCAAGCTAACATTAGGGTCTCCCCCAACTTGGAAATGGCTCGCTATCAAACACAAACAACAGTCAAAGCCTGCCGTTTCTTAACAGTCTCCAGCATCCAGACGCAGTGAACTGGCTGTCTTCAGCAGTGCGATGGTTGGTATTGTGGACAGGAAAGCGAGGAGAATGTAAAAACAAGGAAAACTGCTGGGGGTGACGTGTTAGCTGGGTTCGTGGGGAAACGTGATAGCTAACGCAGCCACAACACAACGGGCTGGAACACAGAACACACATTACAGCTCAGACGGACAAACGCACACTTACCTCTTCAACCCTAGCAATGTTTAGATATTTCCTTCATGTCAATAACCGTGTTTACAGGTCACACAGTACTTTTCTTTCGTGTTTCTGAGGCTCCGAGGAAGGGGAGGGAGGGAGAGGGGGGTTGGGAATGTGGACCACTAGCGTTAAGGCTATCCCTCAGAGGGAGCGACCGACCCGGGGCTCCAAGGCTGCGGATAAAAAAAGATCCAGGCTCGGCTTGGGCGGCTGGTAGTGTGTATGTGTTTTAATAAAATAATCCAAAAGGAAAATCCCGACTCAGTTCCACTTCAGCAGTTTCTTTTATTCCGTTTCATCCCCCACATCTCGAGACCCTGGAGGGCTTTACATCCCTGTGCCGAGGGCTTTTCTTCCAACGCTGCCTCTCCGTAAACAAGTCATTCCGACCCGCTTTACTCAGGTCCTAATAGCCGGTAGCGGCACCAAAACACCCTCTTTCCATCAAACGCGGAGAGGAAGCACCTCGCCACGACAACAGATCAAAGCTTTTACTTTCAAATCCAAATATTCCGGGTAGCAAAGCTGTAATTTAGAACCTCCCCAGAAAAAAAGGGGAGAAAAAAACACCGCTATACAAAACCACATCCAGACGGGTTAATCTCCTCGGGTTCGGCTCGTCGCGCTGCAGGATCGAGAGAAATAATCCCACGGAAGATCGGCGCTCCAGAGGCATACGATAAAAAAAAATCTATTTAGATACAAACATTAAAGTTGCAGCTCCCACTCCACGGTAGCCATATTTGAGTGCGACCGACTCACACCTCGTTATCCGAAGCTAGAGCCGGCGCAAGTAGTGCCGCACTCCAGTCCCAGCAGTGCCGCACACGGCGCTCTTTTTCTCCAGCGAAACCTGCTTTTCCTCCAAAAAAACCCCGCACCGGACGGGGACCCTCAGGCGACGCTCGACCACACGCCGGGCTACCGGGCAAAGATTTTTCTCCAGAAAATAAACTGACCCTGCGGAGTGATCTGCTGGAAAGCTCAGCAGGTGAGGCGACTTTTTTTTCTTTCTTTCTTTTTTTTCTTTGAGTGCCCGCAAAACCCGGAACGGCTCACTGGAACGGACTCCTCTCTAACACGCGGGGTGAAGTGTCCATTTGTGAAGTGAAAGTGACCATTTGTCATACGTGAACACACCACAGCACACAGTGTGAACAGCACGAAATTCTTCCTCTGCTTTTAACCCATTCACCAAGTGAAGCAGGGGGCAGCTACGAACACAGCACCCGGGGAGCAGTGCGTGGGGACGGTACCTTGCTCAGGGTATCTCAGAGGTGCCTAGCGGTTTTGGGAATCGAACCCGGACTTTCTGGTCATAGGGCGAATGCCCTAACCACTAGGCTACCAACTGCCCCTGTCCTACTACGCGAACACACCAAAGCACACAGTGTAATTCTTTCTCTGTATTTAACCCACTCACCAAGTAAAGCAGCGGGCAACCAGGAACACAGCTCCCTGAGGATGACACCTTGCTCAAGGGAACCACAGAGAGGAGCCACTAACAGTCCTGGGATGCAAACCCACAACCTTTTGGTCACAGTGGCAATTCCCTAACCACAAGACCACCATTTAAACCCAGGATCTCCTGTGTACTAGACAGGCACTTTAACCAACAAAGCCTGGGCGCCCTGTGATGTAACTACAACGTACTATTTGGGTTATTTGTAATAGTACAACCTGATTTGTAGAACAGGTCAAGTAGGAAAATGTCATAAAAATGTTCTTACCGTTTAAAAACAGTGTAACACAGCCACTAATGCAAACAGCCTGGAAGAAGTCACTCCTCTCCTACTTGCTATGGGCAGGCATGGGCCACACTGCTGATTATCCTCTTTATCTGATACCAGCAGGCCTCGACCCCATATCAAGGCCAACATATCTATATCGGAGGAAGTTTTCTGCAATGAAAACCAGAAATAAATGGTAACAGTGGTATAATTTATGGTGGAACTGAAAAATGTAAATGCAAAGCTAACTATAGTGAGTAAAACCTGGACATTACAGAGATTGTTAGAGGGAGATACTATTTCACCATCCATGTGGTCATTATGTCAGACTTAAAAATCAGATATAAAGAAACAACAATTAAATGCTTATAAAAAGTAATAATATTTTCATGCGAGGATGGATTCTCAAAAAAGGAAACGTCTATGCCTGAAGCTTCGATTATTCAGTATCAATCTGTATATCTCTGCAACATTTTAAGGAGATTGGTGAATTCAAACATTTGCAGTTTGATAATATTGTTTAGGACTTGTTGTCATACAGTATCTTTTACCTTTTTTATCTTTTACATGTAGATGGAAACAAAATCGTCATAATGGAAATCTTAAATAAGATCACATAAAGAGATTATGTGAAACTACACTTCCTCAGTGAAACTACATTTCCTCCTGCACCACAACATTCCTCCAACACCACAGTGTTCCTCCAGGACCACAGTGTTCCTCTAGGTTCAAAGTGCAACACAAATAACAGAAACAACAGAGACTATATAAAGGGCAGACAGGCCAAACTACACATAGTGCAAACAGACCAAGAAAAACACAAACGCAAGATAACAATATACGACATACAGAGCAAACCCAACCCAAATACATCCTACAATTATTTTCTGACAATGTCAGAAATTTAGCAAGACCATCTTACAGTGTATTTGCTGCTATGATCTACGACTACTGACCAGTCATTCAAAACACAGCATGAAATGATTTATCAACACGACAAAAATCCAAACAGCATGGAGGAGAAACGAAGGAATATGGTACGTGGGACTCCGGTGCATTGGCTTTTCTTTGGATTTTTCTACAAACGCATAAACAGCACAACCACCAGAGAACAAGACGTCTTGTTCTGTTAACACAGCGCCATCTACATCTACACACTTTCACACACACCATCATACATCTACACACCTACACACACACCATCACACATCTACACACCTTCACACACACCATCACATCTACACACCTACACACACACCATCACATCTACACATCTTCACACATACCATCATACATCTACACACTTTCACACACACCATCATACATCTACACACCTTCACACACACCATCATACATCTACA
>JBBPDC010000011.1:7996729-8012260 GCA_037974485.1 Hemigrammopetersius urotaenia | reverse complement strand
AAGTTTTTACTCACTTATCGCATGTGATATCGCCATCGCAACACTCAACTACATTATCGCATATCGCATGTTTTCCTGATATCGTGCAGCCCTAATGGTCACCATTTGAGGTTTTTTATTAATCACTACTGAGCTACAAAAAGCCTCCGAATATAATTCTAATAATAATGTGGATCACCAGAGAACAGTAACGAGTGCATTTCGAGTTAAAGGACAGTCTAGAATTTGACTCTGAATCACCAACAACCAGTTAATAGGAGTCAGACCTGCACTGTTACAGACTCTCTCATCTTAGAAAGGAAACGTATTTGACATCTGTTCACTCAACTTTCTGGTGCCTAACAAGAATACATGGATAAATGGTGAAAAAAACTGACTAGTTGTGTGTGTGTGTGTGTGTGTGTGTGTCCATTTTTTCTGATCTAAACATTTGCTTGGTTTAAACACTATGGAACTGCATCTGTGAACTGAACAGCATCATCCAGCCAGATGTTTTACAGCTGGTCCCTCAGAGCCTCAGACTTTAACAGTGAGCCATTTTCAGCCGAACTGGTTGCGAACGATGGCGGGTCGGAACTGTTTGTTGTGATTTGAGGTGTGAAGGCTGGCTGCGGAAAACAGGCATTAATCTACTGAAATATGTTCGTTTTTTTTTTTCCCCCCGAATTACTCAAAACAAACAAACTATCAGAATGTCGGGTTGTTCTCCGATCTCCTCTACGAGTCTGCAACCTTTCATTATCGCCACTAATTTCCGCTCTCCCTCTTCCCACAGAGAAAGTCCATTTCCAGCACACCGCGAAATTCATCAGCCATTTAATAAACGAAAAGGCCAACTACACATTACAGGTAACAGCTGCTTAATTACCCGCGGGATCCTCCGTATTCACTGTCCCTTTACACCCCGTCTGGAGTGGCTTTGTGTTCATGAATAATTTCACGATAAACCTTTGATCTTCCTCCCGTGCCCTGACCACTAATCCCCACAATGGAGCTTAATATAGAGCACCACATTATAAAGTTAGATCTCTATTAGAATGGCCCCAAATCACTGCTTCTTACTTTGGAAGACTAGATAAAACACTAGTATAGCCAAAAAGCAGCCCAGCCCAGCCCCCCACCCCCCATTATTGTGTGCACTGGACGCTCCCCGCTGTAAAACGTGTCCAAAAACAGCCATATTATAGTCCATTTCCAGAATTTCACTTCTAATGTAAGCATTTTTATTCATGGAGATACATCATTTTATGTAGACAGCAGTGATATAGAGCTGGTATTGTTCTCCAGAGTGCTCAAGATACAATCAACCATTTGTTTCTTGGTATTTTTAGTTTGTTGCAATTAGGGAGTCCGGCCAGACTCTGTATAAAATATATATATACACACAGAGAGAGAGACAGAGAGGGAGAGAGACACAAAGAGACAGTGAGAGAGAGAGAGAGGGAGAGAGAGAGACAAAGTGAGAGGGAGAGAGACACAGAGGGACAGTGAGAGAGCGAGAGAGAGACAGAAAGACAGACAGATAGAGAGAGAGACAGAGAGAGAGAGGGAGAGAGAGAGTGACAGTTGGACCCACCTGTGGATATTTAACAACACTGCTGTCAAAATTGTTTTACAAGAAAACATCAGAAATACCTAAAGCAAACATGGCTGACTGGTTCTGAAGTGTAACACAGTACACTGTAATCGCAGTTTAATGGATGTGAAGGTTTTTGTACGAGTTTCATCAAAAATACCTCCCTTACCTTCATCACAGCAGCACAGCTTCACCACATTCTTTCTGGCACTTTTTGGAAATAAATGGTGTCCAAACCCTTCCGTCTCGTTTACTGGAGGCTCTTTTTGAACCGAGACATCGTTTTTAAAACCTTTTTTTTAAAAAACTGAATACTATTTTTAAAGGTTTGGGATCATTATCTTGTTGAGGAATAAAACTGGGTTTGTTTTTTTTATACATAATCAAGAAGGAATCGTGTGATTGTTGCTTTTGCAGAGACAGGTCTGTGTTGATCATGAAGAAAGAAAAGTATCACTCAGTTCTTCACAATTTTAGAGCCTTTGCTGCAAAATGATGTTACAACAGACTATAAAATACTGAACAGCAGTCAGTTACGTTTGTCAGGGCCACAGTTTGATGGTTCTCCTCTTCAAACAAACCTGGGAATTAACTGGCGAGGTGAACCAGGTGTTTCTGAGCAGGGAAATCACCAAAACCTGCTGGACCACGGCCCTCCAGGACTGGAGTTCCACACCCCTGGTTTAAGTGCTTCTATGTAATAAAACAGTGCAGTAGTGAACTGTAGTGAACTGGGCCGTTTTGGCCTCATGTCTTTTCTGTTGCTGTGTTTAGATCTATCCAGACGAGGGTCACTTCCTCCACTCGCAACGTTCCCAGCAGCACCTGAGTCAGTCGCTCGTCAACTTCTTCGAGGCGTGTTTCAGGCCCCCTGAGGTGGTCAGCGAGGAGGAGCTGGAGCAGGAGAGTGAGGATGACGGTTAAACCACCTTCAGACAGACACACACATACACACTCCCTCAGAGTCAAGCGCAGGCCAGCTTATAGCCCAATATGCAAACTGCCCCCCCCCCCCACCCCCTAACCCCCCTTAACTCCTGCATCATCATCTCTGTCTCAGATGGGTCATCCTGAACATCTGCATGGACCTGAGCCCCTCACCTCCACCTGGCTAACAGAGAGGCTAGCGAAGGAGAAGGTGGCGGCTGAGGGACCCCGACAGGTGAACTGAACATTCATTCTTCGTCTGCCTTCCAACCGATCGCCCTGGCTGTTGAGCGCCCTCTGGTGAACTGAGCCGGTAGTGGTGCGGCCACCCTTCTCAAGCCGGACACCCATGAAGGAAACTTCCGAGAGGGGGATTATAGCACAAACGAACATGTTTAGAGGCGAAGAGGAACAAACGGAAATATCAAATTGGGATCCCCAGCACCACACCCTTTTCAGTTCCAGAGCTCACCAAGGGTCCTTTAGTTTGGATATAAAGGAATAAACAGTTTCTTCATTTGTCCTCCTTATCTGATAACGTGGAACCTCTTGTTCGGTCAAATATCTGTTTCAGTACAGTAGCTTTAAATTGATATTTAGTAATAAACGGCCCGCAAGCAGCTTTCCAGATTCGGGCCTAACTTAGTGTTCTGTTCATTCGTGAATGGGTCAAGCTTAGAAATCGATGTGGTTATTAAAACATTGTTCTGGTTAGTTTGTACAGCTGAGGACTTGGAACCTGAGGTTATTATTTTAGTCACTGTGCCTTACTGGAGTAAAGCTGTACAAGATGGGCTGTCCGTAAAGTGTGGAACAAAAAAAAAAAAATTTATGAAAGCGTAACATTTTTACATTCTGAAACAGTTGAATATCAAGAACCATGTCAGAACCCTGCCAGTGCATCTTATCCGGACTTGCTAGTGTTCCAGTCGTTTGGACTGTAGTGGAATAGAGAGTTTTGAATCTGTACTCATGCTCTCGCTTGTTGGTTTTCCCTTATTTCACATTAATGGCTGTGGTCACGTCCAAAAGGTCCTCGAGGCACATTTTGTACAGTGTTTTTTTTTTTTTTTTTGTTTTAATTTGGCATGCTAGCAAGTAAACCGGCTTATTTTCCTTGGTTTTTTTTTGGTTAAGTATCTACTTTAAGTGTTGTAACTTCTGACAGCTTGAATGTCCTTATGTGGTTCCACTTCAGTGTACCGTTGTGAGCAAAAACCTTGTCTTGTCTGCAGATGTACAAATGTGTAAATTACAAAACTGTTTTGGTCCCAACCGTGTGTAACTTGTACATAAAGCATTTTGAAAGCTATTCTGCTTTGGTTTTATTTCATTACAGGTTTCCTTCAGTAGGGAGAACCATTTATAAACAGAACGAAAAGATAATCCTGTGTATAAGTCTCAGTAGTGCACTTGTGCCCTCTAGTGATGAGAGAACAGTCATAGCAATAGTTACTAATAGTTACAAGAGGCTAATAGTTACAAGATGAATCTTTTTCAGTTTGCGGTGATTTTTAAAAGGTGTAGATATAAAATGGCCTGTTCTGATTGGCTGCCCTGATTCATGATTCAGAAAGCTCAACATCACACAAGCTACACACTCCCAACAGGATCTACATACATTTTGAAACTAACCTATTAAAAAAAATGTAAGTGGTATATAAAGCAAACATCCCACACTCTTGCTCCGACATAAAGCATTTTATTTTCCAGTGTTTTGTATGTCCCTCCAGTTCTCATTGCTGGAGTGAACACAGCATGATACAAACGGTCAAGGAAGCATTTTTTCCCGTCTCACACACGCAGGAGATGAGATGATCAGAATGGTCCAGTTCACTCCCCCATCCCACGGGTCCCCCCCCCCCCCTATCTACACACCTGTATCGTACAATACTTACACAAACTAAAGCAGGACAAGATGGGAGAAAAGAGCTAAAACATGGAATAGATATGTACAGTTAAGTTACTTATTTTACAGGAATATTTAAAATTCAAGTCCGGTTAAAATACCAATCGCAAAGATGAAAATGGAACAGTAAAAAAAAAAAAAAAAAAGTGTTAAGACCAAAGTGGAATGCCGAAGGAAAAGGAAGCTTCGGATTTTTTTTTCCTTTTCCCCCTTTGTTAGTCAGGCCTGTAGAACGACTCAAAGTGAGTCAGGAATCTCATCTTTTCACAGCATGTTTTAAAAGAAAGTTATGGCACACTTGCAGACTTTGGGACCACTGTTCCACACGAGGCACCTTCACTGATCTAAGAATCATGGATTCAGATAATCCAGCTCAACCCCAACTTGCTTAAACCCTTAGTTTTTTGCAGAAACTGATGGTCGTTATGACAATACATAGGCTACGCTGCATATTGCATCAAAGAGGCAACCGGTAGTCATTCGTTCATTCATTCATTATAAAAACTGATTAGTTCTCATCATCATGAGCAAAGAGTCTGGCTCCTGCCATGCATTGTTAAAAAAACAAAAACAAACAAAAAAAAAAAAAACTATCCCACGACACACTAAGCAGTCAGAATAAACAGGTTCTAAAAAAATTTTTTTTAAAATAATGGGGTTGCGAGAAAGCGTTTCAAGTACAAAGAAAAGGGGGAGGGAGTCTATACACTTAAAAATAAAGATGCGCTAGTGCGCTTTTCGTGAGTCTTACAGCAAGCAGATAAAGTACATTCTTCATTTTGGTTACGGAAGTCCCAACCGTGGTCGAGAAACCCTCCTTACAAAAGTCTAGCAATACTTAAAGACACTAAAGCCTGTCTTTTCAACATCCTATTCAACCCTACCTCCGACAACCTCCTACACTGTGCTCCCAGCATGACTCCACCCTCTCGCACCCTAATTCCACTCGGGGTTCACCAGGTCTAAAGCGTGAGAGACTTCTCTTCACTGTGCGACCTTTGGTCAGTGAGTAAATTGATCAAAGGGAGGGAATATCACAAGCAGACTCTAGGAGACAGTGGCAGTGAGGGTGTGGGGAAAAACATCACTCAGCTCCACCTGCCTGTCAAAGAACTGAATCTGTACCGTTTCCACAAATATAAAAGCACTCAGATCCTTTTTACCCAGGCACCTTCTTTCAGCCACTTGACTTCCTTACAAACACACTTAACTCAAGACATTCATCAGTGAAGATTCGGCTCATAAACAAACGCGCACCTTGCAGACAGTTCGCTCACAGGTACTGGTAGAAACGGGAGCGCACCACTTGCGTGCCGGAGAGTTTGTGGGGGTGGGCGTCCAGGCCTTTGCTGTGAGAAGCCATTGCTTCTCCGTTTAGCATCTGCATCGAGGAGGAGGAGCGCGAGGCCCCGGTGGAAAATGAGTCCAAGGTTCGGGCAGCTTGCAAGTCCAGGGTGTCCAGGCTCACCTCTGGGTTGCTGGCGCGATGGCGCTCTCGCACTATCCAGTCAGTGATTGAGAAGTCCTGGGAGGTGCATTTGGGCTTTAAGCGATCCATGGCCGACAGCTCGGCAACCTCGCTCCCTTGCCAGCAGCCAATGACCGAAAGTTCTGCAAAGTCTCTCTGGCCGCCCATGGTGTGCCGCCGCCGGATGTTGGTCTTCTTCTTGCTGCGTGTCTCGGGTGACCGGGTGCGCTGGGATCCCACTCCGAACATGTCATCCGCGGACGAGCGAAGCCGGCACTTGAGCCTGTCCGTGATTTTGGGGCGCCAAACGAACTCCGATTTCTCTCTTTCAGACTCGCTACGAGACAGATTTGGGCTGCCGCCTGACTTGATTTTAACCGGTTCCAGCATCCTGGACAACCTGCCAGACTCCTTTTCACTGCGACCGCCATCGGTCGAAGACTCGCTGTCTGTTTTCTGCCGACTTCCCCTCTTGCGGGAGAGGGTATCACACGCTATGATGCGATGGGACGGTATGAGGCTGAGGGTGTCTTGCATAGGTGTGGCTCTGTCTTCTGCAAGGCTGCTTTCCTCAGCCGGAATACAATCTCTGCCAGACGCGAATACCGAAAGGTCACTCTCGCTGTCCGTCTCCATGTGCCTTCCTTCACTGATCAATTCACTCCTTTCATCATCTGCATCATCCCCACGGCTCTCCGCCACTGAGCGAACCTCCGGGCTCAAGGCATTGGACTCCACTCCAGTCAGGAAGGTCATTGAGGAAGTTGTGGAGTAGTCCGAGGTGATGGAGCAAACCTCTGCTGCTCCTGAGTTCTCTGCCCAGTTGCTTGTGTTCCTGCCCTGTCTGACTCTAGGACCTGAGGCCTGGGAACTGGTGCTGTTTAGTGTTCCTAAGTCCGAGACACAACCTTCATCGTAGTTGGAGGGGGGATCTGAGAGGGAGTTTTGACGAGCTACTTGAGCGCGGTATTTTAGAGTGGGGGACTGACTGGGCTTTTTGAAGGATTTCTCAGTCTGCAGGGGAAGAAGCACTGATGGAAGCTGCTGGTTGTTGGAAACGAGCACTGAGCTCAGTCCTTTGCCATGTTCCACTTCCTTGGACCCTTCAAGTCGGTCACTGACCCCAGCCTCGCTCTCGGCTTCCTCAGTTTGGTCATTGGGGGGCCAGTTCGGATCACTCTCCTCCTGAAGCTCCTTTTTGGAGAACACATCTAGGTCATCGTCGGAGCTGCTCAGCTGAGGCTTATCCTTGGTTTTTTTGCGCTTGCGGCTGGCAAAGATGGAGGAGCGCAGCAGCTCTGTGCTACACTGGTCTTTACCAGACCCCCAGGAGCCCTGCTGGAGAATCCGAAAACACATATAAGCCAACAAGCAAAACTTTGTTACACAGTCTAGAAACTTTACATCCTTTGTAGATATCAACTACCTTTAAGTTACGTTAAACTAACAACCTATTAAATACACACATTATCTTTCCTTAAATTGAACACTAACCTAAACTCCAAACAAAAACCTAAACCTAACCCTCACCCTGGTTCAAAAGCCAATCCTAACACTAAGTTTTACCAGATTACTTTCTAGCAATTTGAAATTCTATAGATCGTCTAAAGGTGGGAAAAGGGTGCTAGACTAGAAAAGACTAGAATCTGTCGAGACAATTACATGAAACATTATGTTCCAAAGATGTTATTTTGCCTTTTTAAGGATCGGTCGGCTATAATAAATGCATCTATCGCAAAGGAGGTGTTGTTAAAAGGCACTCACCTTTGATTTGGCAGAGTCACTGGTGGTTGAATCTGGTGATGACGGGGTATGAAAAAGCACAAGAGAAATAAAATTAGTACACAACCCCACGGGGACAAAAGAGGAGCCAGAAATGACAGCAGAAGGAGATACATCACAAACCTTTTCACAACAAGAACAGCACAAACAGATGAGATTAGAGAGACATGGGCGATGCAGTAAAGCCATCACAAAGAGAGAAACGGAGAGATGGAGAGGGCTCAGGAGGTGGGGGGGTGAACAAGAGACGACAGGAAGATGAATCCGGCAGCTGCACCAAGACAGGAAGCAGCTCATGCACACATTCTCACAGACGGCATGACAAAGGTCATTCGGATAATCACACGCGCACACAAGGCATTCTTTCCCAACTCAGAGACACCACCAAGGCGAGTAAACATCTTCACAGCTACAGAGTAAGCGGGTGGGAGCTGCCACCAGGTCTGATCAGAAACGGGTTGGTTTATTATCTAGTGAACGAGCGAATGTGCTTAAAATGTGAGCTTAAGGTCTGAATGTGGACAGAAGATTTGTCCGAGAGACAATTTCATGTCTTTGAGTCATTCAAGACCTTTTTTCAGGGGACAAAGGCTGTACAGTGCCTGCACGTACACTGGAGAAGTACAGAGACAAGCCTGAGTACTGAATAAATATACTGGATAAAATACGATTACAGTACAGTACACTGGAGCTATCAGAGGACAACAGGAATATATAGCCATCCCGACTACAGAAGTCAACAATGTCGACTTAGAACATACAGCACTGAACAAAAGCCTTCGCCAGCCGAGAAAATTATTTAAATTTGATAAAATTATTTAGCTGAGCAGTGAATGCGTTTGACCCAGTAGAATCCAATAAAACTACTATAAACAAACAAAACGCAAAACTACAACAAAAAAAAAACAGCACTACGTCAGAAGAACAGTTTGCTTCCCCAAAAACATAGGTTTGCTTCCTCAGTGCTCTCCAGCCAGACCAGCTGCTACTGATTTTATTGATCAGAAACACTACTGATTTGTTGGTAACTGTAAATACTGGCCTTCCTCCAGCAGAGGATAGAAAATGGTTAAGCTAACATCAGATCAACTAAACACTGCCCAGATAAATGGCTTCGAAGATCAGATTTTTTTACAGCGCCGTATATCTGCCTCTGTTGACTTTACGAAGGCCATCGTTGTTCTGACAGATTGCAGTACATTGCAGCAACCACAGGGGTGGGGGGTGCAATACTACTTATACTGTCGGTGCACAAAAGAGTCTGTGCACTTTGAATGATGGCTGTGCCAAAAGAGAAGTAATAGATGCGAAGTAACTGAAAAATATTAATTATAGCTAGAAAATATAATTACAGATAGTAGTTAAATATAGCGATAATAATGGACAGTTAGTAGCAACCCTCCTGTAAACTGTATTGCCGGTGTTGAGTGTGACTGTAGCAATGCACGGTATGTTGAAACACTAGGAGACTATGGGGGGGGGGGGGGTCAACAACAGGGGGCAGATGTGACAGGAGGGCAAAAAGGGTTCTTTACCGGAGTTTCTCCTGAACCCAAAAGCCCCCTTTGCTCACTCTCCACCTGTACTGCTGTGCAGAACACGTCTTTGGGTATGTACGTTTGTAGGCATGTATTTATTTATTTACTTATTTATTGCTTAAGCCGGCTCAGTCCCCCACCACACCCTTTTCTTTCTTTTCAGACACCATGACAGTGATGCCACATGAGCGGAGGAAAACCTGGAGACCATACCATGCTAGAACTCCTTGCGGTCAGCTTCAGAGACAACGAGAGACAGCAAAGAGGCTTTTCAGACAGATGACACCATCACCGCTCTGTATCCTCTCTGTTAATAATAGTCTTATAAGATATGAAACGTGCAACATCACGATGACAAAAAAAAATATCGACTTCTCTGACATTCATTCGGGGTTGTTTTTTTTGTTGTTGTTTTCTTTTTCTTTTTTTGTTTTTACACTGTTGGGGACACATCCCGGACTGGGGTTCAATTTACAAGAACCGGGGGTTTCTGCAGACTAGGCAGCTACACTGGGGACAACACTCCTCCTTCTTCCTACAGTCCCAGCTGTCCATCACAGACATTACAGAGTCCATCAGTGACATCACCGAGTGATAGACGCCGCCCACTTGGCCTGTGTCAAGATTGGGTAATGTGTGAGCAGGGCTGGACGGGGGACAAGGGAGAAAGAAAACACTAGAGACAAAAACGGGTCAGACGTGTTCAGCCACATTCGGTTTTCATTTCAATTGCTTTTCGTTCATTTTCTTTCTTTTCTTTTTTTTTCTTTTGGGAAAGAACATGCCGGGTTAGTGCAAGAAAGGGGGAGGGGGGGAGGGGGTGGGGAGGAGGAAGAAGGGAAAGAACTGAACGAAAAGGAGGAGTGGAGTCATAACAGAGGCGAAGGTGAAAGAAATACAAACCCAAACCAATGCAGATCAAAAACAAACCAATAAATAAGGAAACAAAAACAAGGAGAGGTCTGGAGAAATAAATAACAACGGAAGACAAAGGACTCTGCAAAACCGTGGTTAAAAGACAAACTAGGGGTAAAAAGAAAAAGAAAATAATAAGGAGAAACAATTCAGAAGCTTCACATAAATACAGGAACTATTTTATCCAATTTTTCAGAACTGTGTTTAAAAAAAAGTGCAAAATTGCTAAAATAGTTCACTTTCACAAGACATCTTACTAAGCTGGCTAAATCTACTTAAGCTTAAAATGTTCACGGATTCGATGGAAAGCATGTGTAGCTGCCGATCTACTGAAGAAAAAGCATCTTTACGTTCAGAACATTTCACTCAGATCATCAGACAGACTCGCTATTGCTAAGAAACCGTGCGCCTCTGAGCCCCTGGTCCGCCCTGAGTTTCCAAATGTCTGTAACTGAATGAAAACTATTTGTAAACTTTATTACCGGTCGACTCAGGGGCTCATTTGACTCGTATAACTCTGTATGAGACAAATAAAGAGTCTTGACTTGCGGCTCTGAGGCAGAAACGTGAGAGCGGGTTACCTGAGACGTCTCCCGGCGACTGGGCCGTGCGGCCGATGTTGGGCAGCAGGTGGTCGATGTTGGGAACAGGCTGAGACTGGACCGTGCTCTCCTGCTCCACAGGCGCCTGAGGAACGAGCGGCACAGAGAGAGAAAGACTCTTCAACTGTGTTTCTACCGGCTGCACTGCACCGCAGCTCTAGTGCGGAGCTAAACTAGACAACACTTTAAACTGTTTTCATGTGCAAATCACTTAATTGCTGATTTTATTCCTAATTATTACATCCAGAAAGATCAATAGGGTTATTATGAGGGTCACATTAAAGTATTACCTGTTTTTTTTTTTTGTTAGTCGTCCCCCCCCAAAAAATAATAATTACTAATTAATTATTCATAAAATTCAGTAAAAAGTGAAGTGACCATTTTGTCGTACGTGAACCCAGCACAGCACAGTGAAGAGAATTCTTCCTCTTCATTTAACCATTTCACCAAGTGAAGCTGTGGGCAACCTGTGTGGGTACCTCAATGGTGCCACTGGCAGGGATTCAAACCCACAACTTTCTGATAGCAGGGCGGACACCCTAACCACCAGGCCACCAGTTGCCCCCATTTTGTAGTTTGAATTATAAATTAATAACTCTTTTGTAATATCCTTTACTAGAATGTAATGGCAGCACCAGGGAGAAGGTGGGGAAATATTATTGTATATATATAAATTGTTCACCAACAACAATAATACTAATTAGCCAAATCTGTAGCAATTAACATCAGAATATTTTACACATGCAGCCACATACAGTCAAAGTTAAATGCTTCAACAGAGAACCCACTTAAATATGTCTGTTTTCATAGTGCGGATATTTTTACATATGGACGTGTTTTTCTAATACGGCAAATAACAAAGTGTTTGAAAACATGCAGAAGTGTGTTCCTGTTGTGATTTACACATAGAAAATGTAACGAATGAGACGGCACTGCGAACACCGTACAAGACGAGGGTTCAGGGTGTGGAGAGGGAAATCAGCATGAGGGGTTTAAATGATTTAAACTGTTTTAATGTAATTCTGCTAGCTTTGATGATCTGTGCATAATTCTGTTCACTTTCTGTGAGAAGAAAAACTGTATCAACTTAAATGAAAGTACTAGCGAGCACCGAGCGAGCCCCAGAGACCCTGAGACTATGAGAATGGGATGATTCACTCAGCTGACACTAATCGCCCAGGCGGGGAGGCGTGGAAACGCTCGACAGTAACGGCAGTTAAAACACTTCACACATTCTCCTCCTGGGAGACGTCCAGCCGTTCTGATGAATACTCACTATAGGATCCTCATCTCCATCTTCTGAGAAGAACCAGTCATACTGCAAGAGGAGGACAGAGAGGAAGATTTAGGAATGCTCACGCGCGCACACTCTCACGTGTAAACTCTCACGTGTAAACGCTCACGTGTAAACGCTCACGTGTAAACGCTCACGTGTAAACTCTCACGTGTAAACTCTCACGTGTAAACTCTCACGTGTAAACTCTCACGTGCGCACACTCTCACGCGCAAAGATGAACACGAAGATAAATAGTTTACCTGTTGAATGAGTGTCTCCACTATCTTGTACTGGTCAGGCATGTGCGTGACCATGTGGGTCATGTTGTCTTCAGAGGTCCTGACCAGCGTTGGCCCGAACACGATAGCGAGATTACGTGGCTCCATCTGGGGCAAAAAACAGAGGAGGTCACTTTGGTGTTGCAGCTCACTCACCCTTTTTTAATCTTCATCTCTCTCCACAGTTCAGGGCAGCTCTGTATAAAATACCTGTTAGAGTTTGGAAGGTCCAGGCACATTTTAATCATATCATAACTGATTAACCTGTTTCTCCTTTGTTTTCTTCTATAATCACCCGAGCTCTACAGCCCGCTTGTGTTCGGGAGTTATCTAGCAGATATGAGTGTCTGAGGCGTGAAACGATTTCACTGTGAGGAAACACTTAAAAATCTTCAGCTCAAGTCTCGAGAACCACGTTTTGTTTAAATGTTGCCAAATAAGGAATTAACAAGTGGTTATTGCGCTTCTTACTGCTCATCATGGTCAAACGATGTGTTTTGCTGATTTTCTCAGTTAAAAGGTTTTTAAAAATGTTTCCTAATTATTACGTTAAAACATTCTATAAAGGACACTCATGGGCTTTTATTACACAAGTCTCAAACTTTTACATGGACGTCATTTTTTTCCCTTTCCCAATACAGTAAACTCCACATGTCTGCATTAAAAGAGACAGAAGTTTGTTCAAGTTCTTATTTACACTAGGCCATACAAGACAACACTGCAAACAGCTTAGAAAATAACCCTAACAGCTTCCGAAATCAAGTTTATGGATGCAGAGAGGAAAACAGTAGGGGTTTAAATGCAATTCTGCATAGTTTTAACAATCTAGTGATAATCAGAGGACTGTCGTTCTGAAAAGTTTTTGTTTTCAGTCTCCAGATCACGGCATTATCTACCACCTTCAGAAGTGAGGTCTGTGTTCTGAAGTTAACTAATAGGTCTAAGAGTCAGAGGTGTGGAAACACATCCGGCTTTTCGCTTTCAATTGCCTTCGGCAGAAACAGCAACAGAATACAAAGCTGCAGTGTATTTACCACTAGATTACACTAATGTTTCATAAAAGTAGTCCAAGGTTTCATGGAGTGTTTCAGTCTGGAGGTCTTTTTTTTTTTTATGAGGACAGAGTGGCCAATCAGAAAGACTGTTTTTGGTACCTTAAACCAAACAAACGCAGCCCTTTAATGAACACCACAATGTAGAACTATACAAACATCACTGTGAGGCAGCAGACAGAACGATAAAAAGAGAACAATTAACCTCTGCCTTTAATTGCAGCACTTAGCTGCAGCACTTAACTGCTCAAACTGCACCCACTCATTCGTACCTTGTTCTTCTCACAGTTTTCAGAGACAGTTTTGAGATGTCCGGAGAGGAACTTGAGGGTTTCGTAATGATGGTCAGGCAGTCCGCGGATCTACAGAGTAAAAAAGACAAAACGAAAAAGAAAACAAGACACAAATTACTTGCATCTTTCTGACAACCAGCAGGCAGTAAATCTGCAGTAAAGGTGTTCTGCTCACCAGTCGTTTCAGTGCTTTTAGTCTCTCCACGCCATCTTCTGTTCTATTGGCATCAATAAAGTCTGAATACTTTTCTGTAAGCAGAGCGTTGATCAAATTAGCTTCACACAACACTGTGGGCTCGGAGCTAGAATCAGAAACCAGCAAGTTTTAATTCGTGTTACACTACTGACTGTGTCCTCTAGGAGGAGCCCTTACTCTTCATTCCAGCTGAAGTACAGAGGCTCAAAACATTCCCAGCAACACAAGCTACGACACAAGGCACAATATTAATGACCATCATACCATTAGTAAACAGAGGCTCTGGAAGTTTCCTGAAGAAGGATTTGAGTAAACTGCTGATCACATTCAGATCTCGCCATTTCTGTTGGAAGAAGAAGCGCATACCGTAACGCACTAAACACTGAACATGCAGTGTACGTGTGATATACATAAATATATGGTAAAAATATGAGGGTTAATATACACAAGCTGGAGGGAACACGGTGTGTTTGTGTAGACTGCTTAATAATAAACAGTCCTTAATGAGTTTCCATCATCTTAATACAGTAAATCCCTGAAAGACCATAGAATTTAACTGTACACACACAGAGACAAGGTTAAAATAAAGTACATGTTGCTCTCAATCAGTCAAAGTCCCAGTGTGGAGTCTAATCATCCTATCTTTAGTGTCCTTGGTTTCAGGTTACAGCTGTTTTTTTTTTTTTTTTTTTTTTATTTGAATGAAAGTGAACTTTTGTGACATCACGAATATTCATAAACACAAGTTAACATACAACTGAATTAAACACCTCTGTGGCGTTAACTAATTCATTTTTTGGAAAGCTCAACAATCTTGGAGAACACTAACTGCTAATTCTGTTACATCAGCTACCACACGCCAGCGCTGGCCAACACTGAGTGACAGGAGAAAGGGAGGACCACCCTGCCCACCCAAAGAAACAGGACAGTTATACTGAGTGATGGGGAGAGGGAGGACCACCCTATTCACCCAGAGAGAGAGAGGACAGTTATACTGAGTGACGGGTAGAGGGAGGACCACCCTATTCACCCAGAGAGAGAGAGGACAGTTATACTGAGTGATGGGGAGAGGGAGGACCACCCTATTCACCCAGAGAGAGAGAGGACAGTTATACTGAGTGACGGGTAGAGGGAGGACCACCCTGCCCACCCAAAGAGATGCAAGTATAAGCGTGTCCTATTTTCAGCTTGCCTGCAGGCATCCTCAAATTAAACTGAATACTTTATAAGACTTTCTGATGCCACTTCGAATATGATTTAAGCGCATGATAGAGTCGTAAAAGTAACTAAGCAAATTTAGGATACTTAAATACTTTAGATCTTTCCCAGTTGAAGTGTACACCTAAGTGTTTTACGGGCAACACAGTCTCCTGAGCCAGATAAGTGCAGGCTTTCGGCATGGGGAATGTTACTGTGCTTCAAAAAGGCCAGTACACTTTTGTCATTTCTACTAATCACGGCTCACTCACGTCATCTTGTATGTCGATGTCAGTCATGCCCTTGGTGTCGAGTTCCTCCTGCATGCTGGAGATGGCAGCATTGTTTCCAGGGACTCGGTAGATGCCTGTGTACTCCAGACCCCTTTCTTCTACCAGCTTACAGCACACCTCCACTATCAAAGGCACAAACTAGACACACAGACAGACACACACACACACAGACAGACACACACACACAGACACACACACACACACAGACACACACAGACACACACAGACA
>JBBPDC010000011.1:7967998-7981637 GCA_037974485.1 Hemigrammopetersius urotaenia | reverse complement strand
ACAGAATAATCACTGACTATCATAGTATCATCACGACCATCACAGTATCACCACTGACCATCACAGTATCACCACTGACCATCACAGTATCACCACTGACCATCACAGTATCACCACTGGCTACTACAGAATAATCACGACTATCACAGTATCATCACTGACCATCACAGTATCACCGAGCTCACAGCATAATCACTGAGCACCAGTTTCATCACTGAGCCACTACAGCATCGCCATTGAGCACAAGTTTAATCACAGAGCGCCACGGCATCGCCATTAACATTGATGACATTAGTAGATCCTTCCCACCAATCATCAAGCCACCCATCAGCCAGAGACCGGTCAGGGCTACCCAGTTTCTGGCTTCTCACCTCTCTCTCTTGAGGATGTGGCATTGCTTCTGATGTCCAGCAAACCAACCATATCTCCGCTTGACCCTGTCCCGTCAAGTACGCTCCAGATGTCTTCAGATCTAATCCCGCATATCGCCTACATCATCAATGGCTCCTTAATAACTGGACATGTCCCATCTGCTTTCAAGTCACACAGATTCTGAAGAAACCCACGCTGGACTTCTCAGACATCAACAACTACAGACCAGTATCTCTTCACTCCTTCCTTTCCAAAGTCCTGGAACGGGCTGCTTATAAAAAACATCTTTCTCTCTAACAACAGGCTTCAGGATCCTCACCAGTCCAGGTTCAAGGCTGCGCACCCTACTGAAATGGCACTACTAGCCATCTCTGAAGAGCTTCATGCAGCCAACCTGTCCTCTGCTTTGATTCTTATTGACCTTTCTGCAGCCTTCTTTACGGATCCTTCTGGCTACTCTCTCCAGGCTTGGGATATCGGGCACAGCCTGGCTATGGCTTGAATCCAACCTTGATGACCAGGTTGCATGGCAAGGCTCCCAAGTCTGCCCCGCAAAGATTGCCCACTTCTTTTTTCTCCATTATACTGGTTCTCTTGGGGATGTAATAGCCTCACATGGACTTTCCTAACATTTTCCCCTCTAGTGATGACCAGGTCTCGACCCGCACCTCAGACTGCCTGGCTGACATCTCCTCTCGTATGGTGGCCCACCACCTTAAGCTGAATCCCAGCAAGACTGAGCTACTTTTCATCACAGAAAGTTCATCACCAAGCCTTACTCTGTTATCATCCCCTCAAAAAAGGTAAGAAATCTTGCCATGATTTTAGACAAAGAACTGTCATTCCTGTCGCACAATGACCATCTCTCCAGGATACCTTCTGTACAATATCAGAATCCGACCCTTTCTCACCACGGAAGCCACACCGTTACTCGTCCAGTCTCTGATCATCTCTAAACTGGACTACAGCAACTCTCTTCTCGCTGGACTGCCAATGAAGGTAACGAGACACTTCAGCTGATTCAGAATGCAGCTGCGAGGTCAGTCTACAATCTTCCTAAAATCTCACACACCACACCTCTACTACAGAACCTTCACTGGCTCACTGTGGCGCTCGTATTAAATTCAAAACCTTAACACTTGCCTTCAAGGCTAAGAATGGACTTGCATCTCCTTACTTGTCTGCAGTGATCAAGCAACGTGTCACTTTTCACCCTCTCAGAGCTTCACGCTAGTCTTGAACCGCCGTTGCTCAAAAGAAGAGGAAGACATGCATCAAGACTCTTTTCAATCTTGGCCCCCAGTGGTGGAACGAACTCCCTCTTGCAATCAGATCCTTTGTGTCTTCAAGCATCGTCTGAAGACCCACCTCTCTACGGTGACAAACCAGTCCTCTCACTTATCTCTTACACACCTTTTCCTATATATTTGACAAATCCCTCTAAACTGTTTTTTCCTTACTTATGTATTAACCTCTGACTTGTTTGTTAGGGTGTGTAACTTAGCTAGCAGAGAGCTGTCGTTGATTTAGCTTTGTAGGTATAAAGAACAGTTGTGGAATACTTATATAACTGATGTACGTCACGCTGGATAAGAGCGTCTGCTAAATGCCGTAAACGTAAAAAAACTACAGCTCAGCTACCATCTCCAAAAAAACTGTTGGAAATGCTGCTCTAAGTTTCATAAACAATGTTTAACACTTACAGGTAAACATTTTGATACTAGTGATACACAATGGACATCTGCTGATGTCTAAACGGTCAAAAAAAAAACAAAACTCCACCAACCTTAGGTAAGCCGGCAGGAGACTGGGCAGAGCTGGTTGGGTAAAATTCCCTTCAGACGGTACACTCTAAATAATCACCTGTAGTTCTAGTGTTAATACACCTACCTAAAGTAGGGATGCTCATCTAGCAAAATCTCATGTCACTGAATTGAACTGTAAGTTGCTTTGGATAAAAGCATTTGTGCCAAATGATTTTTATTTAAACATATTTACGGCATTTATCAGACGACTTCCATTCCCTAACTACAGGGGACAGTCTCCTTGGAGCAACTTGGGGTTAAGGGTTTTGCTCAGGGACCCAGTGGTGGTTTGCTGAAGGTGGGATTCGAACCCATTACCTCTTGGACCAGAGGCAAGTATCCTAACCACTGAGCTACCTCCAACCTAATGATTTTAGGCTGGAGTTCAGCTTAGCCCTACACATTTAAAATGCTTCACTGCTGGTCTGGACCTCATAGTTCACTGACAAGTTGCTCAGTTGTCTCAGTGTTTAAGCTCTCCGTGCTCGACATGTCGGCGGAATAACGTAACACAACGGAGCGGGGTCACATGACTCCACACGCGGTAGTGTCTTTAAAGGGAAAGTAATCGAAATAATCGACCCGAAAAAATGTGATCAATTCTAGGTTCTGAATGGTTTTGTGCCAAAGCTGAATGGCATTTCTTTAAGTGTTTTGTAAAGCTTGCCCAACACTTGCTATTAAAAAAAAGCATTTGTGGGTGGAGCCTGGATATGTCAACCAGTCCAGTTCCTCATGAGGAGTTACAGGTAAATGCACAATGAGTCTGTCCTGCTTGACCCGACTATTTTCTTCACTGAAAAGAGAAAAAAGAGGCCTGTGTGGAAAAGTGGTGCCTGTTCATCTTCAGCTTTACTAGTCCCTAATCTTTGACAGCTTCATAACAAAAACCAAATAGTGACTGTTTGAAGCTCATTAGGGCCATGGATCGAGTCCGACTATAAAACTCCAGCGAAACGGACACCATGAAAGCGAATGAGCGAGAAAAAGAGGCCGAAACGCTGCCCGTTCTCCAGCTCGCAGCTATTCAGGGCAGCGGCGGTGGTGCAGCAGTTGGAGCTCCAGTGGAACAGCCTGCGCTGGCCTGGTTAGCAGCCCCAGATAGAGCAGCAGAGAGAGGGAGGGACCAAAGAGCATAACTCGCTTTCTGAAGCAGGTCAGATCCTCCACTAGCAGGAGGACAAACAGAACAGGCCTCGCCGACATACAAACAGGCAGAACTGAGTCTGCCAGAGAGCTTAGATGTTTATACCCTTAGTTGTCCATTAAGGCCAGCTTAAAAGCAGGATGTTTGTTTGTTTGTTTACTGGTATTCTGTTATACTGTACTCTTACTGCACAGTATATTTATTAACACCCCTATATAACGGCTTTGCTGCTGTATGAAGTAGTACACACCGCCAACAGTGAGCAAAGGGAATATAACATATAACTTAAAACAGGGTCGGACCAGACGGGCTGCACTTTACTCCTTTTAAATATCGGCACTTGCAATATCCTTTTATTGATTTTAATGTACTCATTTATTTTATTTATTCTATTTTATTTTTTATCATATTCCTGCTAGACATACTGAATGACCTTTGAATGACCGTTATCTATATATAATATATAATATTAACACCGAAAATAATAATTTAATGACCAGACCTCCTAATGGAAAGCCAGTATTACACTCTAGTTCTCATCAAACACCTCAAACATCTGATTCAGCTCAATCAACAGTTCATCACATTAAATCAGGAGCTGCTGATGGAGTCTGACAAATCCAAACAGCAGCTGGAGGCACATTTTACACACAAAGCAAAACTTGCTTTCTTGTTTCTTTCCATTTATTCTAAAGTTAACTTGTGTGATTGCTGGCAAAGAGTCCCTCACTGCTCAGAAAAATGACTTTAAACAGCTTCAACATAAGTCTACTTATGACTTTCACACAGTAATGTATATCCATCAGTTCCAAAATAACACCTGATCTTCCACTCATAAGCACTGGTCTGAATGGTCTTAAATGTGTACCTTCCACAAAATTTCTCTATATATTTGCTTGTTTTTCCCCATCGCTGCCCATATCTGTGATTTCAAAGTGTTAAAATACAACAGCATCTAATTTTCTGGTGTGTGTTGCTGTGTAGGCAACAGACATGAAGTGAGACGGATAAAATCTTACCAGTTGCAGGATGTCCTCATCCTTTGGCATCACACACAGCTCCAGAAAGGTTTCACTGGAACAGAAACATCATCATTCCCACCCATCTCAACAGTCCATAAAGTCAGATATGCCAGGTACGGAAGTCCTACTGTCTTATATTACTTTCCTCCCTGAAGCACCATGAAGATGTCAGATCATTCACAGATAGAACAGATGTGACGACACGGCGACAATCTTAATTTAATGGCACCCATAAAAAAACTTCTGTGATAGAAATCTTAAATTTATACATATATACATACCTCTCTCTCTCTCTATATATATATATATAGAGAGGGATAGATATATATATATGTAAGGGGTGTAACGGTACACAGACGTCACGGTTCGGTACGTACCTCGGTTTTGGGGTCACGGTTCGGTACGGTTAACTATACAGCAAAGATAAGCAACAAAAAGTTCTAAAGAATGAGGCTTGGTTTGTATTTATTTATTTTAAATAAACAGCGGTGTATTAACCAGTAAACACACACTCTTGCTTTTATTTTCATGTATGTGTAAGGCAGCAGAAGTGTTACGGCCAGTAGGTGGCACTATTGAACCACACTCTGACCCATTGTTTACGATTTACTTCCGTTTTTTGGTCCCTCTGTGATTCCGTATTACTTCAATCACGTCTTCTCCATCGTACCGTGTATTCTCCGAAAGACATCATGTACCGAACCGTGGCCCATGTACCGTGACAGTTCGGTACGAATACATGTACCGTTACAGCCCTTATATTAAGCTTAAGCTTAATACCTTACCATAAAAGAAAATGTCATGGTTTGTACTGTACAGTTTACACTGAACTGCTGTCTCCTGCAGAGCTAGAATGTAAATACCGATATTTCTATAAAGACTGCACTGGAATTCATGCATGCGCGTTTTCTTTGGTATGCGCTGTCGATTGCTTCGATATAAGCAGGTACATTTTGGATTGGCTAATTTCCAACCACCCGTCTCGGAGTACAGTTGTCTGTGACCTCCGGGGCTTGTGTGCCACGACCCCTCATCCTCGTGCTGGTTGTTTATGTTTGGGATGGCGCTGAGCAGCGGAGGTTCATTCTGTTCATGCATCTGATTGCCTTAGTAACCGCTAAAACAAACAACCAGCACGAAGGCGTTTATTTATTTATACACACTCAAAAACAAATAAGAAAAATATTTGATATGGGCCCTTTATGCGTGTTGTGTGTTTAGCATTTGTGAAAATGACCAAATGCAGGGAAAATACCAGAAAATACCTGCTTATGTAATTGAAAATCAAACGCAAAAAAAGAACAGTAAAATTTAATTGCGGTACTCGCTGGGAGCTCGTTTCTCACCTGTTCTGGATCAGAGCGATGACCTGTGAGTAGGTCTTCCCAATGATGCTCTCCCCGTTCACCTTCACGATGCGGTCTCCTGAGAACAGATGAAATGAAAGGTTTAACAGCTGCTTCACAGGCCTGAATAAACGCCACGTCGCACGCCCTGTGAGATCAAATCAAACGGCACCTGTGCAGAGACCGGCTTCGTGGGACGGTCCTCCCTCCTTCACCTGCTTCACAAAAATCGTGTCCATTGGCTCCAGTCTGTTTCGTGGTCGCCCTGGCAACAAAAAAGTAAAGTGTCACCAACAACTCAGATCTGGCAAAGAAAAACTGGGTAGAGGGTGAAAAAGCAACCTGACACTAAAGGAACAGTTTGGAGAATAAAATAGAAAAGATCATTTATTCCATTTTCGATTCATGCTAAATGATACATATGACAGAGAGGACTCACTGCTGGTGTTTTAGTTTCCATTTCTTTTCTAATCGTTAGTTACGTCCTTGTTAGTCCAGTGCATTTGGAGATTGGGGTAAACCTTCTAAATTTAGGTAAAATGACAACAAACCAACCCATAAGTGAATAAATGTAGAGTGCAGGGGAGTACACTGACTGACAGGCAGGAAGGACAATCAGGTCTAATGTGATGCTAAACTAGCAGCTTTTCCTCTCCTCATGGGGGAATCCCTGTCTCAGTGTCAGTCAGATCAATTATCCAGCCCAGAGACGGCGGATCAGAGACAGAGAGAACAAGAAGCAGCACAAAGGTGAACCTGAACTGTAGTGATTTATGGAGTTCTGGCTTTATTGTGTGGTTATCAGACCTCAGGCCAGACTGAAACTGGAACCTCCACCAGCAGCGCTGCCTGCTCGCCACCTCGCATGCTCAAACGTGAGCAGCATTCAAGGCAGCACTGAGACAAGAGGCCATTTAGGTCCACACTTGGTTGTGTTTTTGAAACAAATGGGGGGGGGGGGGGGGTGATTAACAAACCCCCCACAATTATATTTACAGGTTTTCTAAACATACAACAATGCTGGCATTTTTCATTAATATCACAGTCTGACAAGACAGCATTACTACTTTCACTAAACTGGTTTGTCTAGAAGTTCGCTAGTTCATTCATGTTCGTGTTTATTATTTTATTCTCTTAATTATTTTAAAAGAAGTTGTGTGTGTTTAAACTGTGTTTTTGAGCGCAAAGACTCAAGTCGTAAAGAGGAGTGTAAAGCGAATAAAGCCTGGCTGACGTAATTTACTGATCCTGCCGCGAAACTGAAAGAGCCAGAGCGGCGCGCACACACACAGAAGTCCGGCAATAAGACACTCGTTTGCTCATTCAGTTCCTGCCCCCTTTATCTCCTAGCAGCAACACACAACATGTAGTAAAGAGAGGGGGGGGGGGCTTTATACGGCGATATATATACACACACACACACACACAAATATACATATACGCAAACATAAATAAGTGTATAAATAAGTAAATAAGCAAAAATAAGTATAACTATATGGATATATATAGTGACTGACAGGGGGACCGAACACAGCTCTAGCCAAGTTTCAGGGTGTTCTGATAAATCAAGGTCTTCATGTAATCCAACTAAAGTCTAATGTATTCAATCTTTCACCATTAAAGGTCTCAGTGAATCAGTACCTAAATGGGCGTAGCTAAACTGCTGAAGGCATATATATATATATATATTCAGATTTATGTGTTGGTTTTGTATCATCACAAAATACAGATTGTTTTTGTAGCTTATTTGCCATATGTGTATTGTATGGAGCAGTAGACTTTACCATTTAAAATAATATTTAGGAACATTTTAATGTCCAGAAATGTGATGTGGGTTCTTTCATATTATGGCATCAGTTACAATATGAAACAGCCCACTCACACTGAAGTTCTAATGAAGTTAATGACTACATTTAAAAACTAATCTAAACACATTTCTGAGCAGAAGTATTACCCAAGGGATACATCTATCAATATTCACTTATTTCCCACCTCTGACAGTCACATACTATGATCTGTGTACCCTACAGATAAAATCGCTACAGTCCTCATTAACGCCCAGTTTGTGTACATGCAAGTGTGTGTTAGAGAGAAAGACTCAACGGGGTATTTAATAACAAATGAAACACAGAAGAGAACAAATACACCAAAGCTGCCAAACACAAAGTGTAAAGCCTGTAAGGTTAGTTGCAGGATTAGCTTGTTGACAGAAAGCGACAGAAAGAGGCTCTCCGTCAGTGACGTGAACAGTAAGTGTTAAAGTGCCCTCTTGTGTTGAGAACGAGTCAGGTCACGTTTCGCAGTGTGTTTAGGCTCAGCTGGTCCGAAGCGACCTCTATAATTCGGCTGGATTCCACATCAAAGGGAGGTCAGAAGAACGCTCATTACTCAGGTGTTAGTCTGAGAAAGGAAAGATCTGAGTGTAGAACTTAAAACTGGTCAGCAGAGGGCGCTGCTGCATCATCTATCATGCCCCATACAAAACCATACTGACCAACTACAGGCAGGGGCGGCAACCTGTCAATCAATTAATGACCAGCATTCTTCACATTTCAACTCATTGGCTCATCTTCAATAAACAAAGCAGAGTGAGCGATAAAACCGAGTGTGAGAGTTCAATTCTGCCATCATGTTCACAGAAGCGAGAAAATAAACATGTAAACAAATGCCTTTTACCGGGCATTGCATCTTTCAAAGGGCTCATATCATGGAAAACTAGACTGTTATCACTTGTTTAAGAAAAGTTTAATGCAGCACATAAACATTGAACTTGCATTCACTATCCAACAGCCATTTATTTTAATCTTTTTGGGCCCACTCACACCTACGTTATGGACTGCACTTAAATGAGGGCAGCCAATCACAACAGAGCTCATTTACTTCAAAGCCTTAAAGGAAGCAAAACACAAACCACCTGTTAAAGGTTGGAGATAGTCCTGTATAAACGAAGAGCAAGTGCAAGTTTATAAAAGCACCATAAGGGAACCCCAGGAAAAAATAAAATAAGTAAAAAGGACAATACGGGCCCTTTAACTGCATTAATGTCTCTGACATTCCAGCGACGTCTCGGCCGCAGTCAGGGACACCGAACAATGGGATTCGCTCTCGGTGTTCCTGACCGGAGGTTAACTCCGGCTCAGCCAACTCAACATGGAACCGCACACAACTTTTATCTGAAATTGAACTTTAATGCACTTTTTAATTAAAGAAAGTGAGTTCTTTAATAAATCTGGATGGTCAGTGTAACTGCAGCTGCATATCTTTGCACAGAAATATAATCGGCACATTATTGAACACCCAATGTCTCCACTAAGAGATCTGGCTTTTTGGAAAGATTCTGGTACTTTCTGGAAAAGTCCTTTTTGATTTTTTGGAAAACTTTTGTTGCTACAGAAGTAGAATCACTTTTCCCAGAGTCTGGATTTAGGATCCTGTAGGCTCTCAGAGGCTTTACCCCACAGAGGAAGTCGCCGAAAGCGAAGTGTCACTGTTGTGGTCGAGCATCTAAAAACAAACACAAGCCGAGTCCAGCATGATGACCAGGAGATCTGCTGCAGACCTCGCGACTTCTAAACAGAAACCATAACTCCAACTGATCACAGCCCAGACTCAACACACAAACAGACCACAATCAGACACTACAACCAACTACAGCTGCACCTCACCCTCCACACACACACACAACAACCAACTACAGCTGCATCTCACAGTCCAGCAGAAAGGACCTTTTTCTGTGGTACTTTCAATTCTGTACTGAAGAGTTTCTTTATTCAAAACATTTTTCTTTTAAAGGAAGACAGTTCAGCTCAAATGCAAGAACAGGGGAAAAGTTTGCAAACGGGAGAGAGAGAGGGAGGGAGAGAGCGAGAGAGAGCAGGAGAGAGGGAGGGAGAGAGAGACAGAGAGAGAGAGAGAGAGAGAGAGCGAGCGAGAGAGCGAGCGAGAGAGCGAGAAAAAATCTGGCAGTTATGTCTGGCAGCCACAGTGGGTTGCAGTGTGTGCAGCCTGCTGTGTCACGAGAAGCTTTCGAGATGGAGCTGAATAAAGAGACTGTCACAGACTGGACTGACTCGGCTGGAAGTTCGAGGACAAGAAAAACACTCCTGCAGATTAAAGGGCCTATATCTCTGAAAAACCTACATGTTCCAGCTTCATTAGATTACAAATAAGACTTGGAGGAGTATAAACAACTTTTCAAAGCAAGCATTCCTCCACCATATAAGCAAAAGCTTCTTTGTGACCAACTCATTTACACCTCATCCCACCTGCTCACCCTCAGGTTATAAGAAGGTTAAGTCTTCCAGGACAGCCATTTACAATTCTCAAGTATGCCTTAAGGTCACTGTAAGAAACAGCCTTTCATTCTAATTAAGTGTCATTCTAATAAATACAAAGTAATTATTATTATATAAAAATACATACAAATATACAAAAATTATAATTATAGAAAAAATGCTAATTTCTATATGGTTAAATGTTTTGGTACATAAAAATAAGTGGTTCTCTTGGAATAAATACGACGAAGTGGCCTCATTAAAGATATACAGCAACCCCCCAGTTTTACGTGGATCAAGAGTCTTGGATTCAGTCACACATGGATTTTTTTTTGAGAACCGAACTCAGCTCTATGCGGAAATTGCCACAATAACACGGAAACTGCAAATATCCTCTGCCTTTTTTGCTTTTATGTGGCAAATATATTTTTTCTGGATGTTTTCACACGAGGGGACTCCGGCAAGCCGACCTGGAAGCACACCAGGGTTGAGCCCCCGCGCTCAAAGTGCGATTTCTCCGCGGTGCAAGCATTCAGACACTTCACAGTTCGATTGATCTCCAGAAGACCATTCCAACGAGCCCTCATTTGTATTTTTAGCCCGAGTAGATCAAGGGTTATTTGCCGAAAACGGTTCACCTTGCTGTGGTGTCCCAATACTTTTGTCCAGCGACATCCCAAGTTGCATTTCTCGGAAATTAAATTAAAATTTAAAAAAGTTTACCTTTACATTTTCTTTAAGGGTAAACTCTAAGTTTAAAATGAAATTAAAGCATTAAAGTGATCTGAGAGCATATTTGGGGGCATATTTAGGGTTTGCACTATAAAAATAGGCATTTATTTTTTTATTTTATTTTTTTTTTTGCAAAACACAACAATGCATGCTGGACGAAGATCTTTTTTAACAAGAACATGAAAGTAGCAAAAGTATTTTCTTTGTTCTCCCAAAAATCACTGCTCATTAACAACAATAAATGTACAATTTGGACAAAATTCATTTCCCCAATATTAATTCACCAGTGAAGTAAAAAGAATATACTGTGAATTCCAATCTAAAAGGTGAAGCTTCATGCTTCTGTGAACTCGACCCACATCTTCATGGTCTGATCTTATCCTGCTGTGAGGAACGTTATCGCGTAACGGTGTACCGAACTGGGCGACAGAGGCAGAGATAAAGACGTAGGGAAGAAACAGGCTTACCTCTGTGATCCCCCTCTCCATCCTAGAGTAAGAGAAAACAAACAGAACAATCAAACAGCTGGTTATAAGACATTCTAAGATTAAAACAAACAAGTTAAAAAGTAAAAAAAGCTTCAACATCACAACAAAATCCAGCTGTGGATAAAAATAAGAGTCACTGCAGTTTATTTCTCTGAGTGTGAACCCATTCCAGTCCAGTGTCTGTTAAACTCCTACACAATCACCTCATTCTGCTTTATGAGGGACTGAACAGTGATGAATCCCATCTTATTTAATGAGGAAAAGTATAAAACACTGCTGTAATCGACTCTCTCCTCTCACACTGAGACCAGTTGGCCGGTAAAAAAAAACTAGAAGAATAATTCAAGGTTTTTTTGAAGTATTCAAGTTCTGTAAACACTGCATGATTTCTCTTATTCTATGTTTTGTCAGGATTTTGATTCGTCAAAGATAAAACCTGAAAAACGGAACATTTTTGCAGCGGTCTTTCACTTCCTCCAGAGCTGTAGGAGACACGTTTTCAATTTTGGGGATTAAAATCAACACTTAAAAGATTGTCCTGAAGTAGAAAAGGCCTCAACATTATGACAAAAACAGGACATATTTTCAACTTATGGGGAAAAAATTGTTCAGGAACAGAAAAAGCCTCAATATAAAGACAAAATTGAGACTCGTTTAAAATTTTTAGGATAAAAAAGGAAAACGGTTAAAGAGTGTTCAGAAGTAGAAAGGGGCCTCAATATCATGAGAATAAATAGCAGGCATACTTTCAAGCCTGAAAAAAATATGACAGAAACCTATAAAACGCTGGTTATGGGTTAGTCAGTCATGAAGCTACAGTCTAGACATCTGGAAATGAAAACCGGACTTGAAATACTTTCCGATGAAGAAACCCAGTCTTATCACCACTTGACGAGCCCATGATTAACAATGGCAGTATTGCATGGCCGAGAACACGGCACAGCCTTTGTTGTTAATCTGAACTAATCTGCCGTTTCGTGGATATGTAAACAGATACTGGGATTTTTTGAGCTTTTCTTCCATTTTCACATTCCAAGGGGGGCGTAAATATAATATCTCAGTTGAGATACAACCTGAGCCAAAAATCCGAAGACTGCGCCTATTTTGTATTTTGTATTTTGTTAGGCTTTAATATTTTTTGTTATTTGGCCAAAGTTATTTGGCCACTGGGAGGGTGATGGTGAGCATGTTCATCTTCTGAGATATGGGAGGCTTCACCACACCTTCTCGAAGTGCCGCTGAACCAATGGACAGGCTGTACAACAGAAATGTCCCTGTTCTGTTAGTCAGGCCTTGATTTTCAGCTTTAAAAAGATTTTTTAAATAATCCCCAAATCAGTCTCATCACAAGATGCCACCAACACCGGGAGGGTGAAGGTGAGCATGTTCTTCTTCCGAAACACCTGAAGCTCCTCCACATCATCTCAAAATCTCACTGATCCAACGGACAGCCTCAACATGCTTGGAGGAGAATGCAAACCACAATCCATCCCAGACAGACGGCAACATCTACAGCTATGGCGAGGAACCTGAGGGATGTACCTTGAAGGTGGATTGAACCGCGGACTCCGGCGGGTAGACGATGAAGTGGCGCAGAGTGAAGCCGAAGCCCATGGAGGTCCGACGCAGGCGCAGCGTTTTGGGCCCCGGCCAGGAGAAAGGCTCCTCCTCCAGCTGGAACAGGGAAGCTGAAGACTTGTTCTGGTCCACATCCTGCAAGCAGAGAGAACGCGGATGAATAAACAGACAAACAAGAGACGTGGTGGTTCAGATCAAAGCAGCACAGCTACATTTCTCCATTAAAACAAACGTATGGAAAAAAACACATGGCTAACCAAGCTCATCTACTACAAAGGTGCCGCACTTTTAAAAGCATGACCTGCTAATCGGACACAAATGACCCGACACATCCTGGTGATGCATTATTGTGTGTAAAGTGACCATTTGTCATATGTGAACACACCACAGTGCACAGCGTGAAATTCTCTCTCTGTATTTAGCCCATTTAATCCATTCATCAAGTGAAGCAGTGGGCAGTCAGGAACACAGGGAGCAGTATGTGGGGACGGTTCCTTACTCGAGGGAACCTCAGAGGTGCCACTGGCAGTCCTGGGATTCGAACGCAAAACCTTCTGAACACTAGGCCAGCATATTTTGTCTAGGTTTTTAAACACAGACTCAGCATAAACATAAAAAAACATATATGCTGGAATGCTGCACTAAAAGATGTTCATTTCTTTATTTCATTTCATTAGAGAAATAAATGCTAAACTTTTATATGCTACATGTACTCATTTTCATCTGAGACATATATATATATATATATATATAAGGGCTTTTAAAAATATTGTGTTAATTTATTTTCTATAACGCTTGAAAATAAATTGATCGCGCGATTAATTTGAAAATTAAACGCCCCTCTGCATTGCAGTACCACACAATCAGTGGGGGCA
>JBBPDC010000011.1:7950156-7962606 GCA_037974485.1 Hemigrammopetersius urotaenia | reverse complement strand
TTAGTTACAGGGACAGTCTTACAGTCATAAGTTACAGAGACAGTCTTACAGTCATTAGTTACAGGGACAGTCTTACAATCATTAGTTACAGGGACAGTCCCCCCGGAGACACTGTGTCTTGCTCAAGGACACAATGGCAGAAAGTGGGGGGGGTATGAACCTGCAACTTTGTGGTCTTCAAATTCACAGTCAAGTGTTTTACCCGATAGGCTTCTAAAGTTTATTTATATAGTGCCTTTCTCAGACAAGGCGTCACAAAGCACTGTCCACAAAAAAAGAAAAGACAGAATTAAACAGAATAACAAGGTGAAAAACAGAAGAGACAAGATTACAGTAAAAGTTATCTAAAAGTCTGAGAACTTTGCTGAGGAGGAAGACTATTCCACAGCTTTGGACCAACAGACTGAAAGACACATAGAGGAAGCCCTGATGCGTAGATCTCAGCCTGGTGTGTACCTGGGAGTCTGTTCATACAGAGCTCTGAAAGTCAGTACAAGGATTTTAAACTGGATTCTAAATTCAACTGGGAGCCAGTGCAGGACAGATAAAACAGGAGTGATGTGAGACCATATCTGCATGCAAGTTAAAAGCCTGGCAGCAGCATTCTGAATAGATTGAAGACGAGATAAGCCTGATTTATTTAAACATGCAAAAAGAGAGTTCCGGTAATCCAAGCAGGATGGAATTAATGCATGTATGTCCAGGCAGCTGGTGGCCTAGTGGTTAGGGTATTTGCCCTGTGATCAGGAAGTCACGGGTTCGATTCCCAAGATTGCTAGGCACCTCTGAGGTACCCTGAGCAAGGTACCGTCCCCACACACTGCTCCCCGGGCACCGTGTTTGTAGCTGCCCCCTGCTTCACTTGGTGAATGGGTAAAATGCAGAGGATGTATTTTGTGCTGTGGTGTGTTGATGTATGACCAGATTATCACTTATCACTGAACTGTTGTAGAAATTGTTTTATAAAGTTGAATAGAAAAGCACCTTAGTTTTCTAAGTATTATAGTCACTTATATATATATGTAGCCCCCTATAGTCACGCATGGACACACCACAGCACACAGTGTGAACTTCTTTCTCTGCATTTAACCCATTCATATAGTGAAGCCACCAAAGTAGGGTGTCTAGGGAGCAGTGAGGACAGTACCTTGCACAAGGAATCCTCAGTGATGACACTAGCATTGCTGGAATTCAAACTCACAAACTTCTGATTGCAGTGGCATTGCCTTAAGCACCATGCCACCAGCTGCATTACAAACCATATAGTACCTGCGTCAACGCATTCAAGAAGGGAAGATAGCTTGTAAAGGTCTTGGGGTTTAAAAGAGCAATACATGTGGATGTTGTCAGTAAGTAGGTGGTATGAGATACTGTATTACTAAATTAATTTATAACTATTTACTAATTTATTGCTAGGGAAGCATGTATAATGAGAGAAGCATAGGTCCCAAAACAGATCCCTGGGGGACACCACAGGTCAGTGAAGCAGTGGCTAAGAAAAACTCACCAACGCATACTGAGAAACTCCAATGAGCCAAAAATGAAGAGAACCAGGCTAGAGCTGAGCCAGAGATCCCTACTAAGTAGTTTCATCTGTTTAAAAGAATCTTATGATGAACTGTGTCATCTGAGTTCACATTAGTGCACTGTCACAGTCTGATGATCAGAACAATCAGAAATGCAAATCGCATTAAAGCTGCAGTGTGCGAACATCAGCCGCAGTGTGAACATGCATTTTTAATCTCCCTCCCCCTATCCCATGTAGACGCTGGATTTTGGTAATCCGTGTTTACGCTCGCTTTAATTTGCACGGGCAGATCGGTCCCGAGGCTGCCAGTAATGAATCAGAGACTCCGGATGGCAAACAGCAGGAGTGCCAGGCCTGCCTTGTTGAGTGGGGGAGCACCGTGGCGGATGGAAAGGACGAAGCAGAACGTTCAGAGGTTCTTCATGCTCGTGGATGTGAGAGAAGCTGCTAAGCAGCTGGCTTGGACCACTTTTGTCTCTCCCATCCTGCACTGTAACAGCTCATAAGGAGGCGCCTATGAGGACAGAAGCGCTCAGAGGAGAAAAAATATCGCCCACTTGCTTTTCTGTGTGTGATGTCTTGTCTGTGCCTCTCGCAGGTGACGATCCTTTACTTCCAGCCGAGCATGTTCCGCTGTGTCCTCCTGAGATGGGTTCGCCTCCTCGGCTTTGCCACTGTCTATGGAACAGTGATCCTCAAGCTGTACCGGTATGTTTTCAAACCACACACACACATTCACTTTACTCAGTTTACAGTTATAGACTGTATCTCATCTACTATTACATTGCCTCAATCGGTTTCTGACCACAAGACCTTTCTTGGCCACTTTATTAGAAACACCCACCTTGCACTTCCACTTAATGGACACACAGCAAAGTGCTTCCACTCACTGGCCACTTTATTGGAAATGCAAACAAGATACAAGACCAAACCTTGAAGCAAGGCCTCCCTCTCCAGAGAACTTTCTGGCTAGTTTGATTTGCCCTAGTGGGAGAATCCATCAGGGTGCAAGAGGCCAGATGGGGTCAGTGAGAAATCAGAGAGCAGCCTCTGCCGATAAAATATGCAGCCGTATCTCAAGCTGTGGTGTCAATTTGGCGTTTCCTCGCTGGGCTGGTGATTGAGTTTAGACCTATAAAGGCAATATAAAAGCTACAGCCTTGATTTAAAGCCAGGAACATTCTTGGAGAAACACTGCAGATGAGCTGGGGGAGGTGGGAATTTATTTCAAACACAGTCAGTGCCTTTTAGTGCCCGTCCTGTTATTGTGGAGACAGAGTGGAAACTCAAACAAATAAGGCCATAGAGCCACGACTGGTTCCCTAAAGAGCCATAAAGATGCAATCTTTTTAATGAGATGCAAATTTAAAGCGTCTGCACATCATTTAAATGCTCTATACAATAGAGCTTTTAATGATAGAGAGTTGCTAAAACTGGCCTTCAATATGATGTTCATCGTGTTAGGAAGGTTATTCCACACACTGTCACAGTTTGATATGAATTTTTTGTCTTCTTCTATCAATGTTTTCTGACTACAGTACCCAGGGTGCATTGTGCAAAAAAAAGAAAGTAGAAAGAAAAAAAGAAAGTAGAAAACAAAACAAAAGAATTTAAAAAGGAAGGACAAAAATGTGAAAGTAGAAGAGAGAAAAATAAATGAAAAAAATGAAAGAAAACAAGAAAGAAAGAAAGGAAAAAGTAAAAAGAGGTCTTATAAGAACTTTGACCTCAATGTTTACTGGACAGTTAACTGACTTTCAGAACCTCTTCTTTCTCCAGAGTCAGAGAACAGTCCCGTATCTTCCTCTGTGTTTCTGCTCCGTGGTGTTTTCTGCTCTTGAGGTCTGTGCTGGTTCTTCCGCAGGGTTCTGAAGGTGTTCCTGTCCCGCACTGCCCAGCGGATCCCCTACATGACCAGTTGGCGTGTGCTGCGCCTGCTGGCCTCCATCCTGCTGGTGGTCCTCTGGTTCCTGGTGGCCTGGACCTTGGCCATGTGCCAGAGCACCGACGTCCATCACGCTCTCGTTGCCGTTGGGCTCACTCCAGAAGGCCTGCAGTTCAACATGTGCCTGCTGGACCGCTGGGACTACATGATGGCTGTCGGTGGGTGTTCAATTGATGTACAAGTGCTTGTCGGCACTTACGCCCACCATCCACTTCATCAGAAACCCTTTCCTTGCTGGTGTTCAGTTAGAGACTGTAGCCCATCTGTTGATGCACCATTCATATTAGCCACAATCTGGATCCTGATCAGTGGTTAGTTTCTGACCACAGAGCTGCTCTTGGATATTCTAGGTGATGAACTGCTGTCAAAAACTACCATGCCCTTTAGTTGTGCTAAAAACGGCCCACAACCCAAATAATATCTGGAGAACAGAGGTCCTGTGTGATGAATGTGCAATAAATGAACTACAGTCTGTAACTGTACACCAGTTCAGTGGTATTTCCAGTCATTGGAAACAAAAGGTAGATGTTTCCAATAAAGTGGCCAGTTTGGGGAAGCACAATGGTGAGTTATTGAAAGTACACAGGGTGCGTGTTTCCAATAAAGTGGACAGTTATTGGAAGTACACAAGGTAGGTGTTTCCAATAAAGTGGCCAGTTATTGGAAGTACATAAGGTGGGTGTTTCCAATAAAGTGGCCAGTTATTGGAAGTACATAAGGTAGGTGTTTCCAATAAAGTGGCCAGTTATTGGAAGTACATAAGGTGGGTGTTTCTGATAAAGTGGCCAGTGAGTGGAAGGACACTCTCACTTTTAGTCACAAGATGCCATGGCCATCCAGCTCTGGTTCCACATGAGCACCAGTCAGGTCAGTTCAGGCCACCAAGCAGAGTTCTCTTCCTCTGAACACAGAGCTACCGGCAGTCCCAAACTAACCACAGAAAATACAAGAAAAACACCAAAGTCTCAGGGCTTAAGGAGGCTGCTTTGACAGCAGAGGCGTGGGATATATAATCTAATCCTCCGGGGCAGTCGGAGGGAGCCGACGAGGCGTGCAGCTGCCAGACACTCGCACTTTCTCTCGCTCACCCTGACAGCCGGGAGGAAACGGAGAGAGAGAGACGGAGAGACAGAGAGAGCTCAGGTCATTGTAAAGATAAGGTGCGTGGAAAAAACATGTCGTATCTCCAGACAGCAGTGAACCAGCGTGAAGGACCAACAGAGCAGAGAGATGCAGGAACTGGAATCCAGATGCTTCTCCTTCTGACTAACTGCTCACACCTACACATTGCTTCTTTACCCAAATCTTTAAGATCACACATATCTGAAGTTATATCTGAATATCTGTAATTTCCAACTATATACACTTCAAAGTCCAATATACTTAAAGTGCCTCCATATTTCCTTTATTGGAAAGAGTTTGCTTGTGCTTTCACTCACTGGCTACTTTATTTGAAGCACATTTTAGCCCAAATATACAGTGTACAATTACGGTAGCCTGTAACACCCCTCTACCCCATTCAGCACTGGTCAGTTTCTAGCCACAGGAGCCCTGCTGGGTATTATTTAAGGGCTGGAACATATCCAGCCAAGAGGTGCCCTGTAGTCAGAACCTGACCACTGATCTAGAGGATGTCAAACACACACTATGCATCAACCAATGGGCCAGGATCGCTGACTTACAAGGTGGAGCTTGTTTCTAATGTATTGGTGGTGCTTGACTTCCCTGGCCAGGAGCCAGGCGGTGGCCCTCCTGCAGTTCATTAACCCTCGTTTAATGCAGAAGAACAGATTCCGGCGGATTTGTCGAGTCAGTTAATCAAACCCCCAGTAAAAGGCATTCATCTGAAGCCTGCTCTGAATCATCAGAGGAGACAAGGAGGAGCTGTTTCTCAGGCAGGGAGCAGCCGCCTTTCACACAGTAGGAAATCCCTGTTGTCGTCTGTGGTGAATAATTAGTGCCCGTGGTGTGCTCTGTCTCCCTCTCTCCCCTCGACCTAGCGGAGTTTCTGTTCCTGCTGTGGGGCGTCTATCTGTGCTACGCTGTGAGAACCGTGCCCTCCGCCTTCCACGAGCCGCGCTACATGGCCATCGCCATCTACAACGAGCTCCTCATCTCCGCCATATTCCACATCATCAGGTGAGTGACAGTAGCAGCATCAGCAACTTAAAGCGAACACGGATTTGAAACTTACTTACATTATGGCTCTACAGTCAAGTGACGTATTTAGAACTGTCTGAAACCTGCTTACACTACAGCTCTACAGTCTATAATATATCTAGAACTGACTAAAACCTGCTTACACTACAGCTCTACAGTCAGTGATGTATCCAGAACAGACTGAAACCTGCTTACACTACTGCTCTACAGTCAAGTGATGTATCTAGAACTGACTGAAACTGCTTACACTAACCCTCTACAGTCAGTGACAAATCAAGAACAGACTGAAACCTGCTTACACTACAGCTCTACAGTCAGTGATGTATCTAGAACTGACTGAAACCTGCTTACACTACAGTGCTACAGTCAGTTACATGTCTTGAAGTTGCTGTCCTAGTGGGTCGGACAACTGTCTGTGGACCAAGAGGTCATGGGTTCGAATCCTACCTTCAGCCACACAACTGTGTTCCTGAGCAAGACCCTTAACCCAGGGAGACTGCCCCCTGTAGTTAGGGAGTGGAAGTCGCTTTGGATAAAAGCGTCTGCTAAATGCCATGAATGTAAAGGCTGTAAAAAGGAGCTGAACTCTACAGACGGCCGTTGTGTCAGACGATACCAGGACAGCTGTCCTGGCGTCAACAGTAACCCAAATCTTTAATCAAAAACACATCTCCAAAACTTCTCTGGACCCCTCAAACCACATCCAGTGCTTCATTAAGGTAGAGCAGACTTGTGGATCTGGTTTAGGACAGTTTGACTTAGCGTGTGTTGTAAAAATGAACTAAACTTTAGGTGTTCGCTGTGTTCGGAACAAGATTTGGGTGCCCTTTGAGCAGGCTGAGAGTTTTGGTGATGTATTTTTACAGAAACTATTTGGGACACCTAGCATTACTGTAGTCCAGGGTTAAACTAAAGAAGCAAAATTTGGACCACAGAGTGTTTATAGCTGGACTATTTTCTCTGCAAGCAAAAAAGAAACCGTTTTTTCCCTTTGATTGACAGTGCCCCCCACGCCAGTATCCCTGTTCTCAGCTGAGCTTGTGTTTGTTTAGTTTTTCTGACTCACCATCCTGTGATTCAGTGATACTGTAAAGGGATTTGGTATGTCGCTCTGAATACATCTTTGATGTGCGGCGATTCGTTGGCTGTTGTATAGGAGATTATGACACTATCAATAACCAATTGAGGATGATGCGCTGTCCATTTGAATTATGTCTAATTTGTTATTACCTAACAAATCGTTGTTAATTAAACTTGCAACATAATTAACCTTGAAGCTGTGCTGTATCTGGGGTCTGAGCGTCCGTGTGATTATCTTGATAATTGTAATTTAAAGCATGCTTCTGCTTACAGGCTCCTGCAGAACTTATGTCCCAGTCAGTTTGTTAAAGTCTTTCCTCAAATGCACCTGATTCAGCCCATGTGTTAGTGCTAGTAGCTGTGTTCTGTCAGGGAAATTTCCAGATAGTGCTGGACATCGTCCCTCCAGGGCCAGAACTGAAGGACACTATTCAACTGCATTTAAAGCACTACCTACAGTGAACGGATTTGTGAAGACAAGCTAAGATGAGATGTCACTTTGGCTGTCTGAAAGAGCAACTTTAGCCACACATCAGCAGAAGTTTGCCACAAACGGTTCTAGGGGAAGGTGAAGACAGCTCCCATCATCTAAATGACTAGTGTCACCGGGACAGCCCAGATAAGCCAGTTGAAAGGAGGTGAATAAAATATGTCTGCTCCAGGCAGCTTGTGCATAAATCTGCCTGGGCTTAAAATAAACCTCTTGCCCTCTTCCTGTCTCGCTCTGAATCTTCTGGCTTTAACGCTCCGCTCCTGGCACTCCTTAATGCCTCCTTTTTGACCACAGAACCCTTTAGGTCCTTTCAGATCATACCGTCAAAGGGATACATGCAGCGAAGCGGCGGCCTTCCGTCGTACCAAAGTCAGGAAAAACCTACATCTGTGTTCTTTGAATGGTTTGAGGAATGCGAACAATGCCTCTCTCAGTTGTGAATCGGTTTTTGGCAGCAGCACTTTCCCTGCCCGCTCTGCCTTTGCAGCATGGCTGCAGCCCATGCTGGTGCTGGGAGATAAGCTCAGTGTTTGTCTGAAGAGGCGGCGATGCTGGGTTTCGACGCCCTGCCAAAGCAGCCCTGAATGACTAATGATCTTAATGAGGCAGGATCTTGTTATTCTGGGCCAATACAAACGAGCAGTTGTCCTCCACGGCACCTTGAACACAATCTCGATCCCGGCTGAGCAAAGGCCCTTTGATGGAGCTCTTAAATGACACTCATTACATTTCATCAGTGTGGGTTTTAATTGATTACTCATGAACATGGTGCTGTGTTAGTGCCAACAGAGGTGGGAACAAGCGATGGTGGTTATTGGCAGGCAGCATATCAGACATATCTTCTCCATGTGATACGATCTGGTATAACTCTCCTGATCTTCTCCACAGATTCAGCCTGGCTCCTGGATTGCACCCAGACTGGATGCTTATGTTGTTTTTTGTCCATACGCACTTGACAGTGACGGTGACTTTGGGGTTGCTGCTTGTGCCAAAAGTGAGTACTGTGCATGACCCTTCCAAACTTCTGGTCATGTCTGTAATCTTACCTCACTGTGTGACCCGGTGACCAGGAGAACCAAAACATATTCTGTGTTCCAGACAGTTTGATCCAGGAAAAGCCATCAGAAAATCAGGGAGCTTGATTCCAGATTCCAGAGAGCATAAGAAATTGGCCTAGCTCTTTCTAGGGGGGTTGGAACAGCACTGCTTCTCCACCATCACTCTGTCGGATGCTAGCCAGTGCAGCAGAAACAGCCAATGTAACAGAAATTGCAGTTACTTTTCTCCTTCAAACATGAGCTGTCCAGTGGCGTTGTGTTAGCGTCAGTTTTTGTCTTAGAGTAAGCTTGGCAGCATCATCTGTGTCAGGGGGATGTGGCTAGTGGGTGGGAAAAAGTGGGTCCCAGCCAAAAACAAAAAGCCTTTCCTATATCAGTGAAGTGACATGACAATGTTGAATTACTTTATTTGGCAAGTAATATCATTACATTAACTTTTATTGTGCAAAAGCCATCAAAACTAATCAGGCAAACCACAGCCACCAGTTTTTATTTCATTTGTAGTTAATGCCACATATTCTGTCTCCCGTTGATCACCCCACAATGAACCAGCAGGCATCCTTGCCTACTTTTAATAACAATCAGGCTTTCACAAGAGCATCTAACTTTGTGAATGATGTCAAGACCTTTAAACATCCATAAATTAGCCTTCAACTGCTGAAGTGTAATTTGCTGAGATGTAATGATGAGTTAAATAAGGGTATTTTCACTTTGCAGTTTCTGTTTACTGGGACTCACATGCAGGATGACATTGCCACCGAGGCCTATGAGGACGAATTGGACATGGGTCGGTCCGGATCTTACTTGAACAGCAGCATAACATCAGCTTGGAGTGAACACAGTTTGGACCCTGAAGATATCAGAGTAAGCTTCCCCCGCTCATGCCTGTTTATTCGTAATGATTTACTGAGATGCTTTTAAAGGAAGAAAACATTGTAAGAACACAATGAGTCACTATTTGAGGAGCAGATTACTACCTTCTGTCCCTGAAAAGTGGTGGTACAATGTGGTACAACTGACTCTATCAATTTTATTGTGGTTTATTTTCTCAGGAGGAGTTAAAGAAGCTTTATGCACAGCTAGAGATCTATAAGCGGAAGAAGATGCTGGCCAATAACCCTCATCTCCAGAAAAAACGCAGCTCCAAAAAAGGCATCGGACGTTCTCTCATGCGACGCATCACAGAAATACCAGAAACAGTGAGCCGACAGTACAGTCGTGAGGACAGAGATGGAAGTGAGCATGGTAGCAATCGTAGCACCCTACGGAGAAACCCCTTTGAGCCTTCCCATGGTGGAAAGTCTAGGGAGGAATCTCTGAAGAACAGGGTGTTTTCTCTGAAGAGGTCTCACAGCTATGACCATTCACATGACCAGGGGGGGAACGTAAATGGGGGTCCTGTAGACAAACTGGATAACTCAACCACTGAGTTATCCCTATTGGACACCTTGATGGGCAGAAGGTCTGCTAAGAAAACCCCTGAGGCACCAAAGGTTGAGCCTGCTGAATCTGCTGAGTCAGTACCCCTGGTGTGCAAGTCTGTCAGTGCCCACAACCTAGCAGCAGACAAGAAGCCTGTGCATCTCCGGACCTCAATGCTACAGAAGTCTTTGAGCGTCATTGCCAATGCCCGAGAGAGGACGCTAGGGCTTGCAGGAAAGACTCACAGTGTCGAGGATGCCAGCAAGAAAGGACTCAAGGCCAGAGACACCAGGATGCTTTCAGAAGTAGATGAGTCACCTGAATGTTTTCCAAAGATGATCATCAGCCAATCTGTTGAGTATACCAAGACCCCAAGCAAAATGGGCATCATGAAGCAACAAGTTAGTGGCAGTCAACCTTCCATTTGCTCTGAGCCAGGAAGGAGCAAGGATTTGTATGACCTTTCTGAGGTTTGCCCATGGGAAATGGAAGAGCTGCCCACTCCTTCAGAAGGAAAGGCCCAAAAGCATGTTTCCATTGCACCAAGTGAGACCACCACAATCCACGGAAGCAGCTCCAAAAGTGGACGGTCTCAGCACAAACAGAAGACATCAACTCAATCTCCCTCAAACCGTCGCCGCTCCAGAGACAAGGGTAGCACCAAGGAGGAGGAGAGAGACAAGCATGAAGGGAGAAAGCCTAAATCACCTCTTAAACTGTCTCCCCACAAAGCAGATGTGTGCCATTGGGATTTTGAGGATACACCGTCCAAGGGAATGGAGTCCGAGAGGATCGGACGTAAGAAAAGTGTTACTCCTACAGACGGGAATCCTAAGCTTATCCTCTCAGACATTTCCAAGTCCACTGGAAGTCTCCTGCAGCCTCCGACACTCATGGTTGAGATATGCCCCTGGGACTATGATCAACCTCCATCCCCTAATCAGGAGAAGACCTCCAGCCCCACGCACCATTCAAAGAGAAGGGACTCTAACGCCAAGAGGAAAGGTTCTTGCTCATCAAAAGTCAAGGGGAAGGACAAAGAGGACGATAAACAAAGATCCAAAAGCAGAGAGAGGAGAAGCTCTTCTAGCAAACCTTCAGAAAAACGTCGCATCAGCCAAACATCAGACAGCAGCCAGGTTACTGTGACAGCGTCTGGTAGGAGGAGGAGCTCGACAAGAGAGGCTGGGATCACTGACAGTAACTGTGCTGAAATATGTCCTTGGGAAACGGAATGTGTTCCAAGTGTCACCTCAAGGGACAGGCACTCCTCACCCAGGGACAAGAACATGACTTCTCAAACGACAGCAGCAGCCAGTAAACTCAAGATGGCTGATGTTTGCCCGTGGGATTTCAGTGCATGACACTTTTGCGCACAACCCTTTTTGAAAAGAACTGTCGATTATTATTCACAGAGTAAAGCTCTCCAGAATAGGTTCCTGAGACAAATGGAGGTGACCTGAGAGGATTTGCCTTACGTTTACTCCTGTTTGATTAAAGATTTAAAAACAAAACACAACTTATTCAAAAATGCAAAAACGGGGTTTTAGGAAGATGTTGCATCTTGAAGATTTAAAACCACTGATACTTTGTTAATGTGCACTTTAAGGAGATATAAGAAGGGAAAATAGACAAATGGCCCAAGGGTTCAGGGCACCTTTCTTACCATGAATCTTTACTATGAGTTTTGGACTTTTTGGTTACGGTTCTACGCTTTTAAAACTGGCTACTGCATGAGTTCACTGTCTTGATAGGCCAGCATACCTCCCTTCAGCTTTCTAGTGAATCAGATGGAAATGTCACTACTTTGTTGTTCTAGTATTATAGAATGCACTATTTAAAAGAACCTGCTCCAAACAAATGTCACAAAACACTAAGAAACACTGAGATACACTCGGACAGTGAGGTCTGTCATGCGCCCGACCCCAACCTCCGCCAATCCTCCCACTCCTATAGAGAGCTGAGGGCAACACCTGTTATTTCAATCTGCCACAAATCACAGTAGTTATTTAACCAAAGAGTTATAAATTGAAGTTGCATTTGTAAAAGTGGTAAATGCTTTGCCACAACTGACCCTCCCACGTCATTTTATTCCTATATTTATTAGAATTGTCATATTCAGCAGTTATTCCACTGAATAGAAAAAATGCATGAATTGAAGGTAAAATGGTCGTAATCCTTTGAGGCAAAATGACAGAACGCTGTTTCGATGGGAGAGCACAAATGTGTGTTTGGGAATTGCATGAATGAGCTAACTGTGGTGTTCTTGTGAATGCAGTTTACCTTTTACTCAGCGCTGTCTACTCCAGTATGGTGGTGTGGTGATTTTGCATCAGTATGAGCTGCTGTAATAACACTTGGCAATGTCACCCAGCCAGGTATTTAGTCTTGACTGTATCCTATTGAAAACCTATTCCAGTGGCTTCTGCATGACGGTGAATACGTAGGCCTTGTCTTTTCACAGCACACGCTGTCCCTATCCTGGACCCCTTCCCTGCTGTACTAACGTGCTGTAAATGGTTGATAGTGAGTTTTGCATCCAGCCTGGAACATTTCTGCTGTAAATTCGATGTGTGCTCTCCTGCAATAGCATGTACAGAAAACACACCCAACCTGCAATAAACATTTCATGTTTTGATTTTGGTAAATAGCCTTGTGATCGCCTGAACACACCTCTCCATAGATCTCTGGATCCTACACAAGCACCTCATTCTTAAGATATATATATTTATATCTATATATTTATATCACTTATTTTTTATAA
>JBBPDC010000011.1:7930403-7949928 GCA_037974485.1 Hemigrammopetersius urotaenia | reverse complement strand
TTTGTTTTCGTTTATTTTAAATAAACAGCAGTGTATTAACCAGTAAACACACACTCTTGCTTATATTTTCATGTAAGAATTGTTACGCTAGTAGTTGCGTCTTAAGGGGCAGACTGATGGTGCAGTGGTCAGTATCTTTACCTCACAGTAAGGTCCCAGGTTTGATTCCCAGCTAAAATGACCAGTGCCTTTACTGTGTAGACTTTGCATGGAAGTGCTAAATCATCCGTACACCCTGCGATGGACTGGTGACCTGTCCAAGGTGTTTCTCCAACTTCCGCTCTTAGACACTGTAACAGTCTCCATCATCCCACCCTGCTTGGGATAAGTAGCTCTGAAAATGGACGGATATTGAATTCTGAGGGAATGGAAATGTATAATTGTTTATAAATATATATTTATCTCCTGTTTCCAGACACCAGTCCCAAAAGCAGCACATACAGCAAGAAGAGCAGTGGTCCTAAAGGGGATCCCTGTGGAACGCCAAAGGTAATGCTATAATTCAAAGTAACAAAAATATAATTACTGTAGGGTTTAGATATTATTCAGTCAGGAGGCTCACTAGGGGAGTGAACCGATCAACAGTAGAAGGGAAATGTGAAAATAACGTAAAAAAGGGAATATATTTGACTGCACTCATTTACAGTTTTGATTCAGGCAAGTCAGAGGAAGGACAACCAAGTTTGGATGTTCAGGTTCACTCTAGTTTGCCAGAACAGTCAGTGAGTTGTCTTATGACTCACTGTAGCACATTATAGTCTCTCTGTACTCAAATATAAGTGGAACACACACAGGGGAAAAATTAGAGCGCTCCATGCCAAGAGTGTTTCTCATTGTTAATGAAGTTAGCTTGACAACTGGCTCTGAAGCGCATCGATCCCTGTGTGTAATCGGATGCACTCGGAGAAGCCGTTCACTCCGATGTCCAGTTGAGGACAAATAAATTTTGTCCCAGAAATGGACAGCGTGTAATCAAAGCACATCTCTATTGTTCCTATGGGCATTGAGGATGCAGTAATGTGTCTGAGTTAAAACAACAGTAGAGGCAGATTGTGAAAGTAAGGGGCTAAGAAGGATGTAGCCTGTCTGGGTAGATATCCTGGCAATAGCAGCTTTAAAGGGCTCATTGAGCAGAGGTTTACTGCAAAGGCCCTGAGGCATGATTGCCCCTTCACAAAATCACACTTGAGTTCATTGAAGGTTACTTTAATGAGCAGCCAGAGTGTTACTATTTTCGTCCGTCATCCTTTCCAGAACAGCCGTGACAATTTGCTGTTATGGCTTGGAGCTCCATTTCGTGGGTGGGCGGGGAGAAGACCTAAGCGAGACCTAATTTTTTAGAGTCAAACTCAATTAGGATTCAGTCCCTACAAATACAAAACTAGTTTTCCTTACTTTGTTCGTTTTTTTCTACGTTATACCAAGGATCCTGTAGAGCAGTGTTGATAAGGCTACATTAGACATTTTATGAAACCTGACAGAACACTACGTTATCATGTTTTAGAGGTTAACGACGAGCCTCACTTGTCTTTTTAGAGCTTTATGACAAGTCTAACCATAGAGCATTGGTTCCACCCCAGAAAGTGTAATGAGAGTGTAAACCCCATGTTTACACACGCCCTTATAACTTTTGTTTGTGCCAGGCTTGAACCAACAGCTTTAGGAAAATCCCTAAGTGGTATAGAACCTTTATGCAATATGGGAGGATCCATGCATTCAAAAGGTTCTTTAGGGAACCTTTTACATTTATAGCATCTGGCTTTTATCCAGACTCATGTCCAGTACTGTGCAGTACTGTACTGCGAACATATCTAAAAATTGTTTAGATGAGCAGTGAGTGTTTTTCACAATAATAGTAAATAAGACTAAAAAGAATAAATACAAATAACATTCTACAGTAAACAGTATATCAGTGTGTTCTTGTGGAAGTCCGGTATTAGCCTACTGTAGAAACCTGGTTTGACTCCATCAGTCCTTCATTAAATTAAACCAGGAGCTGCTGACGGAGTTTCACAATCCAAACAACGGCTGGAGGAACCGAGGAGGAACCTGGAACCGAACCTGTGTTCTTCTCACCAGCTCACACAATATCATCTACTTTTACAAACAAAACAAATCTCAATACACTATATGAACAAAAGTTTTGGGACACCTGGCCATTATAACAACTGGGACTTTAATGACACTGCATTCAAATTCATACATTAATATGGAGTTAGTCCCCCACATTAGGTTTGCTAGCAGAGAGACACATAAAGGGTTGGGGTGAGATTTGGCAGTTAGAATCGTATTTTATGTTAAAACATAACTTTAAAATGGCTGTAAAATTGTCTGAAAAAAGACAATAAACAGACCAACCTTCATGTAAGAAGGTGAGTTCAGATCTAGGCAGATTCAGTAAACAAACCTTGGCGAGTGACTGAAGAGCAGAGGACAGGCCGTGTGAGAACCTCACCACCATGTCAACCTCCACACCAGCCAAGCAACGTGCTCTCAGGGGCAGTCTCCAGAGGCACCGAGCCACCGGGCAAAGTGCAACAGTGCCCCCTTGTGGGGGAACAAAACGGTGCAACAATTCTAGGCACTTCAGAAAATACATTAAAATGAGTAGTGAGTGTTATACAGTAAATAGTGATTTTATGTTCAGTATATCAGTGTTTCTTGTGGAAGTCCAGTATTACTGTAGTTTCATCAGAAACCTGGTTTGACTCAATTGGTCTTTCATTAAATTAAATCTGCTGCTTATAGAGTTTCACAAATCCAAACAACAGCTGGAGGAACCGAGGAGCTCACGAAAGCTTACTGCTTTCTTCGTTTGCTTTTATTCGAACGTTAGCGTTGCTAGCAAAAAGTCACGATCACACGCTGAGAAAACGGCGTTAAACAATTTGCACAGGAACCCAAGACTTTTGCACGGTACTGTATGTTTTATATTATATATATACACACACACAATGTGTGCATACGTTTCTTTGTTTATTTCAGAAACAACTGAATACTAACTGAACCTTGTTCCATTGTAAGTGCTGTGGTAAATCTTCAGTTCCCAAGATTGCAAGGGGTTTAAAGTCTCCAAATCCTCAACAAACTTCAAATGGGATTTAAACCAGGAGATGGCGAGGCCATACAAAAAACTTCACCTACTTTACAAACCATTTTTCAATCTTGTTGACACTCCCGCCGTCTCCCCATTCCTAGCCGATGAGGATCCATTCTCCTGAGCGATCTCCAGACCACTGTCTCTCCATTTGTCTCCATCAACGGTGTGACTCTCCTCTACCATAACATTTACGGCATTTACCATTCTCTAACTACAGGGGACAGTCTCCCTGGAGCAACTTGGGGTTAAGGGTCTTGATCAGGGACCCAGTGGTGGTGTGCTGGAGGTAGGATTCGAACCTGTGACCTCCTGGTCCGGAGGCAAGTATCCTACCCACTGAGCTACCGCCACCCATAACGGCCCCATAACATAATGCTCCCAAACTTCACCGTGGACATGGGGTTTTTGGGCTAAGACCAGAGATCTTTGTTCCATAGCAGTGTAAAAAAATGGTCTAAATGCTCATGGCCTAATCTGAGAGTACTGAAATAGGTACCAGGTACTGAAAAGTACACATTCAGAATAGAAAAGTCTCATCATGTTTTACCAAATAAACAGATGTTTGAGCAAAATAAACGAATGGACATTTTTTTTTCTTGGTTAAACAATTTATTTTTTTTGCCAAATATCCTCCCCTTGTTAGCCAGCCTCACCATCACAAAGCCTGAAGTCTTGTGTTCTCAAATTATGGTCCCAGAAGATCAACACGCTCAGAGGAGACCACTAACATGACCGTGACGGGCTGGACTCACTAAAAAGGAAAACCCCGCCATCCCTTGCAATCCCAGTCATGTGCACCCTCTTCGATGAGGGGCGTATGGCACTGCCGTGGTTCGAATTCGCCCAGATTCCTTCAGGTAAATTCCGCTTAAGCCAACGTACACACAGATAAACACACACACACAGACTCCCAGCTTTATATATCTATCTTTATAAATAAAAAAAACTCTCCCCTGCACTTTTAAACATCTCCCAACACATTACTGCTCACAAACCTTGAAAAATATATTCTCGGTTAATAAAAAAATGCACTGAGAACGGAAAAGGAGACGTAGGAGGTTTAAAAAAAAGGTTAAAACCGCTCCGAAACACACTACAGCGGGGCCGAGGAAGAGGAACTCTGCTCGTCTGCACTACATTCATAGTCAGAAATTGATCGGATGGATCTCCGAGGCCCGAATCGCACTGAATGATGAGATCTGTCTTCAGTCTGGATCATCTTTAATGCTAAACAAAAACACTAGTAATGTGAATTTTACCGTAGACTCCCCCCCCCTCAAAAATGCTACCTACACAAATGTTAGGGTTTATAGATATTCTGGGGTAAAAGTCAAATTGACACTACCTGCCCCCTCACCCCAAATGCAGCCGACCAACCAAGATGCTGGCAAAAGTTTTGGCACCCTCCCCCGGTCAGCCCTATTAAGTGTAGAAGAGTCCACTTGGTCTACAGAGCTGCACTTTTGCACATTTTAACAGACAGTTACTGCTTATTTGCTGAATTTCACACACTGGAGGTGAATGGGACATAATATAAGGCTTGTGCAATGTTATAAGACTTTTTTTTTTTTCTTCCTTTTTTTGTTGAAAAAAATAGAAACTGTGCACTATGTTCACATCTGACTGCGGGAAAATCTTTTGCATTTGCTTCATTTGCTTCAAAGTTTGCTTCATTAGTTCTGCACTGGAGCTAACAGGCTAATGTAGCTAAGGAGTAATGAAATCTTTTGCATCACTTATCAGTTTTATGTAAACATGTCCAAAACATCACACACTCTCTTTAGACCGTGTAGTGGCTAATGTTTATCAGGCTTGTGGCTCCATTGCAAAACTGAAGGAGAAACTTTAGACACCAAACTTGGCTGATCGACTATATCTGAGGTAATTAAGGGAATCCGTGTACAACTGATTTTTTTTTGCTACCACTTTAAATTCTACAGCTCTGTTAAAGGTACTTTTTTCCAATCTAAGTGTAAAAAATAATCCTAGTTTTACTTCTAGGCCACTTTTCCAAGTTCATAAGGCAAAGGGTTTGGGCACTTCTGCCCCCGCGTGGGCGCGCAGTCACATGATGTCGACGAAGAACTCCCCGTTGGCTGTGCTGCAGGAGCGGCGGGAGCTGGTGAGCTCCGAGGGGACGTGGGCGAGGTGGCGTCCCGAGGGTGACCCCGGTGTGGGCCGTGCCGCCCCGTGCATCAGGCTGTAGGTGTGAGAACGGGAGCTTCGCACGCTGCCCTCGCTGGGAGGCGCTGCTGAGCGCTCGCTGGCCACTCGCTCCCGGCGGAAGTCAAACTCAGAAGGGTCCCCAGCCTCACTCAACCCCCCAAGTCGGAAGTCGGGTGGTCCCGTCCTTCCCTCAGTCCTGCTCCAGCTGCGGTTTGAGCCACTGCTTCCTGATGTGGATGAGAACATCGCAGGTTCAGAATACACACACACACACTACTATGTAAAAGTAAAAAACAATAATAATGAAATGAACGTTTTTTCACACAATTTTATGTTATATTAAATACACCAAATAAAATCAGATCACATAACTACTATTTACAAACAAAACTACTCTTTATACTTTTGACTGCTTCTTGTTTGTTTGCATTCAATGTTAAATATGCAAAACGTCATCACACACTGAGCATAGTTGCACAGACTGTATTTTATTTTGTTGCACAGTAATGTATTTTATTTTACGCATGTTGTAGTTATCAGTTGTAATTCCAATGTAGAACTGATAACAGTAATAATTAAATGTCCTAAAAACATATGGGTCACTGATGCATGCACTTGCATCCGTAAAAACCTCTGTGCTCCCAAAGTCTGGACAATTCTGTTAGCATGGTGTCTGGGCTGAGCAGCCTGGCCAGAAAGTGACAATTATCTGAGAGCAGGTAAACATTGTAAACAAAAATAAACAGAAGGCATTACCCTCACTGTGCTGGCTGCCAGGGCTGCCTCCCCCGCCCTCGGAATACGCCTGAGTGCCGTCCTGCAGCGAGTGAGGGGTGGGGTACGGGTAGGGGAAGTTGGGCCATGGAGCCTCTGCTGGGTGAAGCAGGGGAGCGAGTGTGTCCTGATCTGACGCGCCACTGGAACCATCGTGGTCATGCAGGGAGAGATGGGCCATGTCTGAAACACAAGAGGGCTTCTTTTAAACACTCACTCACTTCAGCTTTATGCATGTATACAGAGACAAAACGGGGTAGCTCCAGATTTCTCAAAGAACAAAAAGACACACAGAATACAAATAAATAAATACAATACTGATATAAACTCTATATAATCTAGATACTACACTAAGAAAAACACAATGTGCAATTTAATACAATGCATAATTTTTCACATCCAAAAATTGTGCAAATATCACATCAGTCGTCAAGTGGTGGACAGTGTGTGTGTCATATGTGACTTCAAACTGATACAGATAAAAATGAACTGAACTATGTTTTATCTCATAGACACCATCTCTTTTGTCCTTGTCTGCAGTTAACAGTGTGACCTGCAGCGCTACCTGGTGTACAGATGTCCTTTAGTTATTAGCTACATTAGCCTGGCAGCTTCAGTGCAGAAGGAAACAAGACTCACTGCCCGAGAGGTCTCCGAACACGTAGTAGCACTGCTCGGAGAAGGTGATTTTGTTGACGGTGTGGCGGATGAAGCCAGCCTTCAGCAGATTGCTGGCGTATTTACGAGCTTCTCGCCGATCCGCGAAGCCCTCCACATGGTGGAAGAGCCAGTCCACCACATCTGACCCTGAGTGAACACACACAAAGTTCAACCTCAGACTATTCTTAGTGCTTACAGGAAACATACTCGCGCACACTCTCACACACACATTACTAACAATATTCGTGAAAGTGACCATTTTTGTCATACGTGAACACACCACAGCACACAGTGTGAACAGCATGAAATACATCCTCTGTATTTAACACCCCACCCCCCCAATTTCTACCTTTGTGTCCTTCAGCAAGACACTTACCCCTCAGTGTCTCCAGGGAGACTGTCCCTGCTGTCCCTTTAACTAATAATTGTAAGTCGCTCTGGATAAGATCGTCAGCCAAATGCTACCCCTTACCCTTAAGCCTTTACATATTAATAGAAAATATATATTAAATACCTATAGATGATGAGGTTCTAATAAAGTTCTTATCCGTAATTATGTTCATTGGAACAGCTTAAATGCATGTACCTTCTATTCAATACATGGTTATCTTGAAGCAGAACACTTGACATTTCTATAAGTTAAAACACACATGTGACTCTATATACACAGTAGCAAAAAATTATATGGATTTCTGCACAAATTGTTCATAAAATGTGATCTGATCAAAAGACAAACACAGTCTGTTACCCTGCCCTATAAAAAACAGACACCAGTTTGCTTTTCTCAAGCAGCATTGCCTGATGTGAACGATGCCTCACACAAAAGAGCTCTCAGAAGACAATTAAGAATTGTTGACTTGTAAAAAGCTGGAAAGGGTTATAAAAGTATCCCAAGTATCCAAAAAAGCATCCAAAAGTCTTGATGTTCATCAGTCCACGGTAAGACAGATTATAAATGGAGAAAGTTGAGCAGCATTGCTACTCTCCCTAGGTGTGGTCGTCCTGTAAAGACGACTGCAGGAGCACAGCGCAGATGAGCACAATGAGGTGAAGAAGAATCCTGTGTCAGCTAAAGCCTTATAAAAATCTCTGGCACATGCTAACATCCCTGTTGGCGAATCTACGATACAAAAAAAAAAAAAAAACCCTAAACAAGAAAGGAGTTAATGGCAGGACACCACGGAGGAAGCCACTGCTAACCAAAAAAAACATTGCTGCACGTTTGCAGTTTGCAAAAGAGCACCTGGATGTTCCACAGCACTACTGGCAATATATTCTGTGGACAGATGAAACCGAAGTTGAGTTGTTTGGAAGAACCACACAACACTATGTGTGGAGAAAAAGAGGCACGGCTACATCAAAACCTCATCCCCACTGTGAAGTGTGGTGGAGGGGGCATCATGGTTTGGGGCTGCTTTGCTGCGCCAGGGCCTGCACAGATTTCTATAATCAAAGGAAAAATGAATTCCCAAGTTTGTCAAGACATTTTGCAGGAGAAATTAAGGCCATCTGCCCACCAACTGAAGCTCAACAGAAGATGTGTGATGCAACAGGACATCGACCCAAAGCACAGAAGTAAATCAACAACAGAATGACCTCAACTGTGGCATGACCTCAAGAAAGCGATTCACGCCAGACATCCCAAGAATATTGCTGAACTGAAACAGTTCTGTAAAGAGGAATTACTCCTGACTGTGCAGGTCTGAGCTGCAAATACAGGAAATGTTTGGTTGAGGTTATTGCTGCCAAAGGAGGGTCAACCAGTTATTAAATCCAAGAGTTCACATATTTTTTTCACCTGCACCGTGAATGTTTACATGGTGTGTTCAATAAAAACATGAAAACATAATTATTTGTGTGGTATTAGTTTAAGCAGACTGTGTTTGTCTATTGTGACTTGGAGGAAGATCAGTTGTGCAGTTGTGCAGAAATACATATAATTCCAAAGGGTTCACATATTTTTCTTGCAACAGTATATTTTGTTATTTCATTACTACATTATTCAACAAAATCTAAAAACACACGAATATCCTGTTGTCTTTTATGAACGAGTATTATTTGTTTTTATGAATATATACTGACTGCTCCCAAACTTCTGTTTGCCAGAGTAAATGGCAATGAACTGCTTTTACCTATGAAGGCATTTGCTATGGTGATTTTCAGCCACATCCTGTCTCTGACCTCCAGCCCAGAGTCCGGGCAGGCCATGGCCTTGGCTACTGTTGCCATGTCGCTGTGGACAGATAGGTGGTAGTCATCAAAACCTGAGGAGAGGGAAAATAAAGAAATACCACATTTTAGCCCTTCATGGACATGTGCCAATAATGAATGTCTCCTCAGTTTTGGAAGAGAATGGTCTCTGGTTCTTACGCTCGGTCTCAGGGATGGAGCTGGAGATGGAGGAGCTGGTGGAGGTCACTGTACTCATGGAGGGGCTCATGCCGTAAGGGGGGTAGATGCCCGTCATGGCTGCAGTGTGGGACACCCAGGCTGCAGGGTCGATCGGTCGAATAGGTTCACCTGGAAAAGAGAGAATGAAGGAGCTTTAATCTATGTTTAGTAGTACTACTACTACTACTAAGAAGGAAAACATTTAAACTGCTCCTTTGTCCAGTCGTCATATCTCCCAGTCACTGGAGTTCAGGTGTTAAATTGCAGTGTGTAAATTGATTAGCTGTCTGATTGGCTTCAGCTCAACGGTACCACTGAGTAGCAAAACTTTTTGTGCTGCAACTTAAGTGGTACTGCACATAATTTGCTTTGTGTTAAAAGGTTCACACTCACTCCTGGGCAGGGCAAAGCAGCTGTTGGGGTTCGGATCCCAGCACTTGGCAACCGTCAGAGAAACAGGTCTGTAACACGCACACACACACACACACACACACACACACACACACACACGGAAACAGAGTCAAACAGGAAATGCAAAAAGACATCCTTCTACACAGACAGGACCTGGGTGTGTTTACTTCATGTTTGTTGTGCTGGAACTCACCCGGGCTTGTGCACAATGTCCCTCAGCACTCGGACCGCATCGTCATTACACATGTTCTCAAAGTTGATGTCATTCACCTGCGGAAGGAAAACCACTCTGATTACACTGCACCAAATCATGTAATAAATGAACAAAATAAATATAATTCTTGAACCACTATTGGTTAACTAAAGGACATTTCAAAGAATGGTTCCTTGGAGATGCATTTTTGTAAAGGAGATGAAGCAGTTTGAAGAAACTAATTTAAAGAGTCTCCATAAGGCAAAGGTTCTAAAAAGATCTAATAAATTAGTACAGAAACGGCATGTTGTGTCAAGATCATACCCAATCAACACTTTTTCAAAATTGGTTCTTTGTGGCACCAAAATGATGTTATTTAACACACAAAATCAGTCATGTGGACTGCACCGGAGTTCGAAACTCAGACCATCATTTTCCGGAGGACCATGGATTGATTCTCTGCTGCATGGACTTTCAAACTTCAAGTATGGTTGCTATGGTTGCTATGGTTACTGTGGTTCTTCCTAGGTACTTACTATGGCATCGTAGGTGGTTGCTAAGGTGTAGCTAGCTGGTTGCTATGGCAACTGTAGTGGCTGCTGGAGTGTTGCTAGGTGGTTACAATCCACTGAGCCACTCAGTTTATCTGAAATCACGCAGTGAATGCACTGAGCACTTCCTTCTGTAGTGCACACTGCCGCAGGTAAGTATTGTCTTAAATGGAACGTTCTGCACTTAGTGGAAATTACTAACATTTGATCGCGATTCTCCAGCCATCCAAAATATCTACGGCCTTGGATAATAGCATAAGGATAATGAAAAATATAAATAAAACAAATAAAAACAATAGTGCGATAGCTTCCACTATCAAAGCTAATTATAAAAAATTAGGGGGCGGAGCTCCCTAAGCCTGTTGTGGAGAATTGGAGCGAGAGTTCAAGTCTGAAAGTCAAGAAATCAATCACGCCACTGCTTTTTTGAGCCTGTGGCCATGGAAGCTACATGTCAGAGGTTAAATAGGCATCAAAATCCAGTACCGCCCATTTTTATTCAACCCACCTATTGATATTCCACCAATAAATGTAAATAAAACCCATTTTCATATCTCCACCTTTAGCTCACTAATGAATCGTATCTGTCCACACTTGGGCCACCAATATTTAACAGTTGGATACGCCTTGTTCTTGGGCCTTGAAAACAGGCATGTCCAGTTCAGTCTGGTTTGGTTGCATAGACTTATTTTGGGATTTGTTTCGAAACAATTTATGTGTAGCAGTTTTGCTTTCAAGGACGCATGCATGGAAAGATGCTCAGGCGGAGGTACACAGCTTCAACTAATATTCTGTAGGGACTTTTGGTGGCTTTCCCAGCACTTGTTCTTCTAAAAGGCTGAGGGAGGCAGTTCAATGGGTTCCAACTCTAACTGTATGGGATATTCAGTCGTTCACTTACTTTAAAACCACATATTTCTACCATGCCAATCACCATCAGCCCTCACCTGCAGCAACATGTCTCCGGGTTCGATTCTTCCATCTGCCGCCACGGCACCGCCCTTCATGATGGAGCCGATGTAGATCCCTCCGTCGCCCCGCTCATTACTCTGTCCCACGATGCTGATGCCCAGGAAGTTATACTTCTCTATAAAAGGAGAGAGAGAAAAGTGAGAGTCTGGGTGGAGAAACTGTTCAGATCTCAACTGTTTAATCCAGAAGGCGTGAGTGCAAGAGGAGATATTTATTCATGATTTGCATCTGAAGCCATTTTGACCTTTTTAAACCGAAAACAAAAGACATAAGTATCGGAACCACTAAGTAATTACAGATTGAAAACCTTAAAAGTCACATCATGATGAGAACAGCTCTAGAATGCTAAAGAAATACTTTGAGTCCCCATTCCGTGCTACTTTATACAATATAACTGTTTACGTGTTTTGGAACTGGTGAAAAAAAGTGTTCACAATTATTTTAATAAAGAACAATGAAGGAACTCACCCATGTTTAAAGTGACGGTGATGATGTTAAGGGACATGGTGGAGTCGGTGATGCTGCTGAAAGATGAAGACTAAAAAGAGAAAGAAAGAAATACAGAGGAGAAAAAAGAGAAATCACAAAAAAACAAAAAGAAGACAAGAGTGCAGAGTGCAAAGAAAAAAAGCAGTGTGTGGAGAAAAGACAGAGAGGGGGAGAGAAAAAGCAAAAGAGAGAAAATGAGCTGGCACTCTTCGGCGTGGACTAAACTAATACCCTAGTATGTTCCTCCACAGCCTCACCCGCTCCATGGGATGAGTTTTGGCTTTTCTCCGCCGCCGGCGATGTCGTCTCATCAGTCGCGATGAGCCGCTCTGCTCTGTCACGCTGCTGAAGCTGCAGGACACAAAACCACATCGTCCTCATCACAACGGCGCTCAGAGTGGAAAAACATGTCCTGTCTTATCTCCAGTAGACCAGAGCACTTTTCTGAGACAGAGCGCGTGCACGTTTTCTTTTCTGCTGCCAATATCGATTCTCCTCTAATCGGATTTCTTCTTGAAAAGCTACCGAGCATCTAAAAGTGCTTACATCACGCAGGACCAGTGTGTTCTTCAGGATAGTTTTGTTACAGGATCGGATCTGATGTGTTCTTATTTTCCCCTCCAGTCTTCTTTCCTTATTTTAATGGTATCAGATTCTCATCCCTGGTATCAGACTGGTGATGCTGTTGGACACAATAAGCTTTTCTAAGCATCACACACACACAAATCTTCCTTTCTGCCTGTCATTACCCAGACTTTGATCTCATACATTAATTCCTCTTAGTCTTTCACACAACCTGCTACATGCATTGGTTTTGTCATAGCAGCCTGTTTGTCCATGCTTAGTCTGGTCATGTTGTTTGACCGTTGTGTTTGAGTGTCTGTCCATGCTGTCTGGTTGTCTGAGCGGTGAAAGGACTGGTGGGCAGGCTGAAGGACAGGCGTAGCAAATAATCTTTAATTTAAAAAATAAATAAATAAATAAAATCAAAAGCTGTACAAATACTAATTTCCTTCAGGAGACAGGCTGTTGCTGCACACAGTTTTGAGGCTACAGCAGCTCAAAATTGTTCGTCAGTCAGTCAGTTTATCTCTTTTCCTTTTCAGAAAACAACCTTTACTCAAATGTTACCAGGCAGAAATTCTCCACCCAGTTTGGATAAAGAACTGAATCAGGAATCAATAAAGAATCAGAAAACTAGGCAGAATTGATAAGACCATTAATCAGTGGCCATCAACTGCAATAGCTACACACCCCATTTGCAGTCACTAAGCTCTGAAAATTTTAAGTATCCATATTTTACTAAACACAGGAGTCAGTCGCCCCAAATTGTAAAAATACACGTAATTCCCCCCCATTATTCCAATACTGGACTGAACTCATTACTTCGTTGCCCTGCCGAACGCAGTCGCTGTCCATCTACTAGACTGTAGCCACACTGGGCTCAGTCGAGGGAGAAGACCATCTGTGTACGGCTCCACACAAACTCAACAGCTGCTCTCAGGAGAGGCCTTGGACCATATCAGCAGGGCAGAAACCTCAAAGCACACCATACTGACCACATTCTCTCTCTCTCTTTCACACACACACTCAAACACACACACACAGTCCACATAGCCCTCTTCATCCACACAGTGTCACGATTACACAACCTTAAATCCCTATTTAAATTCTTCATATTTTTAAAGAAAACTTAAAAGAATTTCTGTTTTTATAAATAGTGTCCATATAACTTATTACTGTCTCTCACCTGAGATTTATACACACACCACTATATACATCAACAGCAACAACACACTGAACTTTACAGACATGCTGTATTGCATTTGCGCACCGGAGATCTCGTTTACGCTTGTAAATTTTCGCATAGATTTCTTTTATTACTCAGTTTTAGCCTTTAATTTTCTGTATAACTGTATAGTTACTATGCTGCACTCTATTGGCTCAGTGGATCATTTTCCCACATGCTGTAGGGAATCTGACAAAGAATCTTGAATCTTGGGAAAAAACGTTGCTGAAATAAGTTTCATGTGGCGTGTAAAGGCACGTAAAGCGTGCCGTTCACTCCTCCCAGTCCAAATATGAAAAGCTGCAACAACAGCTCATTTTACATTGATATTTTTTTGCTGTTTGCAAAATTCCACCTATTAAATTGACAGCAGTCCTGAAGTTATAAGCACAGACTGCAGGGCAAAGCATGAAAAACACACTGGCAGACCAATGATGGGTAACATAACTGACCTGTTGTTATTGGAAAACACACAAGTCTGAGATTAGACAGAAGGCTCAAAATGTGTAATTTGTTCTAAACTTGTTTAATTACTGGTTTACTGGCATTTAATTCAGTAAACGTCTAATTTGTGTGAGGCTGCAGTGTGTTCTGTGACTCATCATTTCTGACTCCTGAACCCTCAGCTCGTTCCCTCAGACCGGCTGCAAAGAACGTGCAAGATGTGTCCCAGCCAACAGCTGGACATTTTAAAAACATCTAGATTGACCCCCCACCCATTCACACCGCCTTAGTGTGCTGTCTCCTCATTCCAAATATCCTGGAACGTTTCCTTCCCCATTCACAAAAACCTAGAACGTATCCCACATTCACAACATCCTAGAATGTTATCCTCCATTTAATCTGGGCTAGAACGTTCCCCCCTATTCACCCAGTTCTAAAATATTCTGCCCCATTCATAGTGTTCAAGAATATCAAGCATTGCTTACTGTTCTAGAATGTTTAGTCCCATTCACATTGTTCTGTTACCTTTTCCTTGTCCTGCTTGCCAATCAAACTCCATTATAAATGTTCTCCCCCAGTCAGAATAAATCTCAATGACCTGGAACATTTGGTCCCCATTCACAAGAGCCTAGAATGTTTCCCCCGCTTAAAAGGTCCTAGTGCGCTCACACTGTTCTAAAATGTTCTCCATCATTCCTGTTGTTCTAGAGCTTTCCCCCCCATTCACAATGTCCTACAACATTCTAGAATATCACCTAGGGCTGGGCGATTAATCGGAAAGTAATCGAAACCCCGCTCCGTTATGTTACGTTATTCCGCCGACATGTCGAGCATGGAGAGCTTAAACACTGAGACAACTGAGCAACTTGTCAGTGAACTATGAGGGCAAAAAAATAAAAAATAAAAAATAAAATAATCGTTCATTAATCGCAATCGAGCTAAAAAATGTTCAATTAATCGAGATTTTGATTTTAGGTCAAATCGCCCAGCCCTAATATCACCCCTTTCTAGCTCTATTCTATCTTTATTCCAATTCACATCATTCTCACAAATCAAATTCCCCCATTAATGCAAAACCCACTTATAAATGGGCTACAAAACATGTTCATGAAGTTCTTTGCGCAAAATCACTCTCACACAAAGAGATTCACCAGCTTTATTCTTCACAGTTTCAGTCCCTTTCCAAATGAGCCATTTAAGGGCTCTGTCACTTTTATGCAAATAAGCTGTTGCTGGCCACGCCCCACACATCCCATGCTAACGCTGCGTGTGAAACAGAGGCGCTATGCAGCTCTATATGTTCAACCCCGAGTCGAACCCAGAGCAAGATGAACACAACACTTCTTGTGTGACTTACCTCTGCCTGTAGCCGCTGCACTCTGTGTCTTATGCATGCTCTAATCTAGTGGGTGGGGGCTTGATGAATGAGGGGTGGTTCTATGCAAATGGTTCTATCCAAACAGCTTGTAGAAGCATATGATTCCTGACACCACCATTTTTCTATTGTTTCACAGAAAATGGATGGATGTTTTTTCCGCGCTTGGAGTGGTTATAACAGTGGAGACCCAAATGGAAAAACAAAAGGATGCAAAAAGTGAGTTTTGCATAAAATGTCCCATTAAAGGCTCTTTTAGAAATCTGCCCACTCAGTCCTGATGTCCTAGAACATCTCCCTGCATTTCACACTGTACTAGAATGTTCTCCCCCAGTCACAGTATTCAAATGTGTTGCATTTTTTACATTGTTTTTTTCCACGTTCATACACATCATCTGTTGTTTTTGTGGAAGTCCTAACGGCTCCCAGAATCAGAATGTGGGCGTCGGTTCGCGCAGTGTGATTTAACTCCCGCTATAGAGGCTGGAAAGAAAAGAGTCACAGTAAACGGAGAGACGCACCGACTTGTGGATCCGTCGTCGTCCGAGTCAAAGCAACTGCTGGACTCCAGCTCACTGCTCATGAGGGAAGAGCGACTGTCGTAGCCGCCCAGGTCCACTCCCCTCCCCACCCGCGAGTAACCGTTCATCCTCCCACCTGTACGGGGCAGAAACAAGAGGAATACTTGGGAAAGATGTTTTTAAAATTCATGAACAGCTCGTTTTTTAAAACTGGGTCCAACATATTCACAGTCACAATCTTTACATATTAAACAGAAAATTGGGTGTGCATACATTTAAAACAACGTTGACAGACTGGTTTTAACATTTTTTAACCTGTTGTAACATTATTTAGCCACAAAGTTTTAAATTATTGGTTTTGAAAAGGTATATCAGATCTGTCTTCAGTGCACTGACATTTACTTTGTGTTGAACTACGAAAAAATGTGATAAAGTTATACCCAGTATATAAAGAGAGAGAGGTTTGCTACATGAAATGGATGATGGTAGGCTGTTCATATCCTGAGACCTATAAATCAGAAACTTCATATGTCACAATGCAACCGGGTGCGTAATAAACATTTAAGGGCTTAATTTAAGGGTAAATCCTGCAAGAAATGCCAATTTCCCAGAAAACTGTTCCCCTTAAAATGCACAAATGATCTACAGCCCAAACAAAATGTTCTCCTGTTTTGCAAATGAGAGATTGCAGAAGCATGTAAACATATTTAAAGTGACACTCCACCTGTTCAAACATGGTTGAATTAAGCATTATTCATGTCATCACACACAAACACACACATTCTGTACACATAGCAGGACGTACCTGAATGATCGTGTGAGTGTTTCTTTCGCGGTCGGTCTTTCTCTCTCCTGTGGGACACCACCGAGTCCGTCTCCGTCTCATCGTCCACACTGTGCCTGCTGCCTGCAGCTTTAGGGCTGTTTTGAAGAATTATAAGAATTATATTCTATGGATTATGCTTAATATTCCTGTTCTATTTATGTAAAGCATACCGAATTACCTTTGTGTATGATAATGGGTTATATAAATAAATTTGAGTTCAGTTAATTCTCTACTAAATCTAATATTAGTGAAAGATGAGTTAATAAGGGGGCTATGAGGCTAATTTAGCTGACATGCCCCACCAATTAGCATGGTGCTAACAGCATGTCTTTCTACTCAAACCATGTGGAGATGTTCATTAATCTCTAACGAACATGCATATGTGATTTCTGACACTGTAGGACTCCCTGTCATCTATAATCATGGACTGTCAAAGATCAAGCCCCTAACTGGGTAAGGTACAAGCCCACCAGAGAAAGAAAGAACCAGAAGAATGAACCAAAACAATTCAGTTCAATACAGTTGAGAAGGCAGTACTGACTGGAAGGAGGGCGGCCTGGAGTCGCCGATGCCCTGCGACCTCTCTCCAGAAGGAGGTCGCTCCGCCTGGCTCTCAGCCACCGAACATCCGTCCGAGTGTGACCCGTCCGCCGACACCAGCTTCAGGGAGAAAAAAAAAGAAGAAAAAAAACCACAAAAATGATAGAATCCATTAAAACCAAACAAAATTATATTTAACTGAGAATGGGCTCATTTTCTTGGCCATAACATACTCGACCATTTTCATCGTCTATACAGTATAAATATGAATTCGAAGTACATTCATGTAAAAAGTGGATTTTTACAGTTAATTCTAGAGTTAACCAACTACTGATTCTGCTACCTAACACACTGGCAAGCTTCGCACTGAATGATAAGTGAAAGGGAGGACCACCCTACCCACCCAGAGAGAGAGAGAGGAGAGTTATACTGAGAGATGGGGAGAAGGAGGACCACCTTACCCACCCAGAGAGAGAGAGAGAGAGAGAGAGAGAGGACAGTTATACTGAGTGATGGGGAGAGGGAGGACCACCCTACCCACCCAGAGAGAGAGAGAGGAAGAGAAGAGAGAGAGAGAGAGAGAAGGGCGGGGGGGGGAGCAGTTATGGGGGGTGGGAGGACCACCCTATCCACACAGAATGAAGCTCTGGTCGCAGGTGACTACTTGATTTATGCTGAAATTTGAGATTACGATGCACTGAACCATTTCTTACAAAATCATAGGGTCAACTCGTTTTTAAGCTAGAGGCTGGATGTGCAGTCTATTATCTTACCCCTGCATCAAGAATATTAACCTGTGTATTTACACTCCCCCAAACCAAAGAGCATAATTCAGAGACAGCGACGACTAACACACTAACTGGACGACCTGGACCCCAGTGAAGCCACAGAGGAAAACCCCCTCATTCTGCTTCAGACTGATTTGGCCTCTCCTCTGCTTATCTGGGATGATTTCCCCTGTCGCCTAATTTACACTGCAGGGGAAAAAAGGTGTTGGCAGGATGCTGAAGGTAAAATGAACATCTATAGAGGAAACAGGGATATTTTTATGTCAAACCTTTAAAAGTTCTTGGCTCGTTTGGATTCAAAACTTCAAAAGATCCTGGTCAACGCCTTTGGCTGGTGCCGGAATTAAACAGCCAACTCAAACTGTATTTATTTTAAATTACATTTTCAAAGGGTTCGGAAAGAATGCGAGGTCGACGAGGCATTCACACTTTTCGGTGTGTTTGAAGCGGCCTGAAATTAGACGTGAACTGAAGAGGAGTAACATCTGCCAGCAGTGAGCTCTCAAAACAGACACGGTGGATACGGCTGTAACTGGGACGGGTCAATTTCTAAAGACAGTTATTTAAGATAAAGGGCACTGTACAGGATCCCGTGACTCCTTTTAGATTAATCAAATTATGCACTTTACTATCTTTGAGGAACAGACCGGATGAAGCTCTGACGTCCATGTCTGGGTCGGAATACAAAAATAACACAGAAAGCGGCTCGTTTCGTTTCTCTCTAAATATGAACAGGTCACATATCCGACTTCCTCATTTCATTTATTACCCACTTATAACGTCTGTGTGGCGTTTTATAATGACGTAGTTACTTTTGTATTTTATATGACCATTTTCCAACCTCTTTATCCCACTACGTTTCTGTTAAAGTCACTTTAAGACCCAAACATGTATATTAGCTCTGTTCTGATATCTAAAAAGGCAGTCGAGGCAAAACACCTCTTGTAACTTCAGTGTGAGGCTAAATTCCTACAGGCTACACAGAAGGACGCAAAAGTGTGGCCGTTTGTAACGTCACAAAATGGGACAGAGGGGGTGGGGTTTAGAACAACGAAGACATAGAACCCCTAGAAATAATAATAATAAATATTATTAATAATAATATATAATAAATGTATAATAATAAATAGAACCCCTTTAGCTGGGGTTGTAATGATGCAATAAAACATGGTGATCTCAGCACAAATGTGACTATATCCCTCATGTAGAATACATAGTAAATTAAATGTATTTGATCTCTCTGCATTGTTTAGTATTAAACCAGCTCTGATCAACAGCACAGTCCAGGACATTGATTTCACAAATGAAATATTGTGAGAATATTGGATCATTTTCAGTATTACTTTGTTGAAAATATTGAGAGTGAATTGAACCATGAACCCAGAATGGTCTATGGAATGGAATTGTCAATTGTAAATTATATATTAGGGCTGCAGAATATATCGCAAATTTACCGTAATCGCGATATCAACATGCGCAATATCCATATCGCGAAAAAATATACATATCGCATTTATTGACTGAACTGCAATAAA
>JBBPDC010000011.1:7895879-7906234 GCA_037974485.1 Hemigrammopetersius urotaenia | reverse complement strand
GTGATTGGTTGTTTGACATGTCAGTCAAACAGCCTTATGGGCGGGCCTTGGCCAAAGAAAGTGGCTATGAATTCCAGTCAGTCTGAAGGTCTGGCTACGCGAGACTACTGGCATCCCTGTTGCATTCATCCATCTATCCATCTATCCATCTAGCCCTGTGGATGAATCTGTGACTCTGGCACTCAAACCATAGTAAGAGCTGATATTGTTTATGGAGAGAACGTGGAACAATGAAGAATCTTTCCAGAAGTTCTTCATTTTCTGCCAAGAACCCAGAAGAACAACGAATGAACTGGGGGGCCTCACTCACAGAGATAAGGTTTTAGAAATCAGAGCAAAAGTGGTATTTCTACGCAAACTGCGACGCAAAACTCCAGAGAAACATCTCACTTTTGCCCCAAAGCACCTCGATGACCCCTCCAAGCCTTTTAGAGAAATGTTCTGCGGACTGATGAGTTCCTGGAATTTACATCTGGCATGAAGCTTACACAGCATTCAAACAAACAGCTACACATGGTGGAAGTGGGTTTGTTGCTTTAGGGCTTGGACAACTCGCGATTGCCAGAACCCAGAATTCAATTTGATTCATTTTTATTTATACAGCGTTTTTTTTTTTTTTTTTACAACCAACAATGTCACAAAGCAGCTTTACAGAAGCCAGGTCTGAGCCACTGGTGAGCCAAAGGCAGTTAAGATGAGGAAAAACTCCCTAAAGCTGGAGAAAGAAACCTCAGGAGGAACCAAGACTCAAAAGAGGGACCCCTCCTCCTCTGGCTGACCCGCAGCCGAACAGATTGACCTCTATGACTAGCAGATTATATACAGTTAAATGTCTGCAGTGGTAGATTTTGGAGTCTGAGTGAGGAGTAGTTTCAGAGTCTTTCAGAGTTTCAGGAACAGAAACAATTTTAGCGAGCTGCTGGCTAACTCTTATTTAGCATAATTCTAGCTAGCTAAATCTGTTCCCTGGACTGGAAACTGGTGACGAATCTAGGCACAATAATAGCTTAGTCAGGAATGAGACGAGAGCACTCATGATACAAGACAAAAAGCCAGCAACTAAGTTTATCCACTAGAAAATCCAGCATTTAGGAAAACGAGTACCCTGAATTACTAATGTGGCAAAATAGTCAGGCTAAGCCCCCTAATCCTCACTTTAGATCTATGTTTTGATCCATTTATGTATTTGGGTTTTTATGTCATAGCTATGGCCTAGTTTCCCAAAAGCATGGTGCTGAGAGAGCGTTCATCATGATGCTCGACCGTCTTTGTACTAAAATGCTTTCAGGAAACCATGTTTTTTGAAGACCACCACCTTCTCCTTCTCTTTAATTTCCGTTTTGAAGCAGTACGGTTCTTTCATTTGCCCGCATCTTTCAAAAGAAAAGGATTAGGACACCTCCCAACAGCAAATTTAAGAGTGTACCATGTTTGTTTAATTTAAAAATGTGCGAAAGAGCTCATTCGGTCTCTTTAATTACCCAGAGAACGTGCTGAAAGATCCCCAGATCTCTTAAAATGTGGCCAAAACACTTCCAGATGTGCTTCGCTCGGAGTCTCGTTCTCAGAGAGAAACACACTGGCCATGAGAGACAAGCTGGTGAAGGAGGGGAAAGTGTCATGAAAGGGGAGGTTTGAAGATGTAATGGCTGCCGTTTAAGGAGGTCCACGGGGTTCACACTGCCGAGTCTGGACATGTTCACCAAGATTAGAGCTTGGTCTACGAAACCAAACGCCTTATTTTTACCCCTTAAATGATTTTCATTCAGAACATGATTTCTCTTATAGGAAATGAGGGAAAATGAAGGGGAACAGTGCACAGATTAAGGTGATTAAGGGGTAAAACGACTGAAATTGCCCCTTAAATTATAGCACAAGGGTTTTCACACTCATACCTTAAATTTAATTTTAAGGTCAATCAGTCAGTCTCACAAATTTATGACCACTTAATTCAAACGAAGGGGGTTTGGTTTATTTTCCAGGGTAAATTAAGGCAGGGTCAAGTTTTAAGTACATTTTAAGTACATTGTGTTTCGTAGTGTACAGAGACCAGAGAATGCAATTCTGTGTGGTCCTCAAAATTCAGATTTTCTCAGAAAAAAAAGGTGAGGTTTCAGAGTGCACTGTCAAAGTTTTGGGTGCTCCCAGGTCAAATAACATGCTTTGCGTTGATTTCTGTAAGCGTAAACACAACTTTTTCCACATTTTGACACACAGTTACTGTTTATTCTCTGATAATAGAATCAATGCAAAGGTTATGGCACATTCAGATTTAGTTTTTTTTATACAAGTTAAACCAAACTAATGGAAAATATGTATACAATTTTGCAGTTACTGCAATTTTTACCATATTTAAATTAATTTCATGTAGAAGATATGCCCCATTTTCATGTGCAGGATGATGAAAATAGGAACATTTTGTCCAGGACAGTAAACGCAGGCCCATGTGTGTAATATTATTATTATAGGTGAGGCAAAAGAACCGATTCGCTATTTTACTACCAGCAACATTCCATATTTCATCCAGCACCAGTTTAAAGAAATCTGAGTCTCTCTGAAACGGCTCAGTGTGCCGTTTCACGGCAAACCCACCTTGGACAACGGCTTACATTCTGCAGATATCTTCAAAGATCAGAATTCCTCTTTAAAGTTAAAGTTAGGTAAACATTAACACTTCTAGGATTCATACTCAGTCCTACAGAAGACATACAGGATTAAGAGGCATGTGTTCAGTCAGCAGTTAAACTGTAATCTGCTCCCTGACATGTGTGAGACAGGCCTTATAGGCTATTGCCAGACTTTTCATGTCACATTTTTGATTCTGAGCTGAGAACAAAGGACTTCATGAAGCTCATTGGAAGGATGCGGAAACCTAAGGACTAAAAATGGAAGACTAGTCCTCCAGGCAAAACCTCAAGGCAACCAATATTCACTCACTTACTCACTCACTCCACCTGGAAAATCTGAATTTCTGAAATTAATTAGCATTTCTGTCTTACTTGTGTCTTACTAAATCAGTGGGACATACAGTGCTGAGTAATAATGGCTAGCCTAGCTAGCACTGAACGGTGGTTAACAATGACTAACCTGGCTAGAACCTAACTGACTAACAATGGCTAATGGTATTCTGACAATTGATGCTGCCTTGTTGAAAAAGGCAACCATGGTGTGAATCGGCAGCAGATTCTATCAGATTACATTTACATTCATGGCATTTATCAGACACTTTTATCCAAAGCGACTTTCATTCTCTAACTACAGGGGACAGTCTCCCTGGAGCAACTTGGGGTTAAGGGTCTTGCTCAGGAACCCAGTGGTGGTATGCTGAAGGTAAGATTCGAACCCACGACCTCTTGATCTGGAGGCAAGTATCCTACACTCTGAGCTACCTCCACCACTGAGAGGTAGCAACCTCCATCAGTTCTACCTCTACCTGAAAAGAATATTATATTGAAATAAGATTGATCTTGTACCTTCACATATTGTACAACTACTTACTAAAGAAGGACAGCCTAGCTGAAGAAATTAAGACATTTGTGGGCTTTTCTTTGCAAGTTAAGGACAAGCAACAAAAAAACTAAAACAACGAAGACAACAAAATGTTCATTTATCACCTTAGAGCAGTGACATACGCTCACATGCGCTAACCTTTCTCGAACCTCACAACGGTTAATCTGGTTAGAACCCAACTGTGGTTAACAATGTCAAACCTGGCTAGAACCTAAAAGTGACTAACCTGGCTAGAACCTCACAATGGATAATCTTAACCTGGCTAGAATAAACTGTAATTAACAAAGTCGAACCTGTCTAGAACAAAACAGTGGCTAGCAGTGTATAATCTGACTGCAATCTTCCTTTCTGACTTGTTGAACTGGAACATGGTCAACTCGGATGTGACATCAGTGGGTGGCGGTGGCGTAGTGGGTAGGATACTTGCCTCTGGACCAAGAGGTCATGGGTTCGAATCCTACCTTCAGCAAAACCACCACTGGGTCCTTGAGCAAGACCCTTAACCCCAAGTTGCTCCAGGGAGAGACTGTCCCCTGTAGGTAGGGAATGGAAGTCGCTTTGGATAAAAGTGTCTGATAAATGCCGTAAATATAAATATAAACATCATTCTCAACTCCAACCTCCTACGATAAATGGAACCCAGCATAACAATACAGCGCGGAGATTAGCTCCTAGCAGCTCCCTTCACTGTTCTTTCATGTCTAATTCCCCTCAGAGCAAAGGCATCAGTGTGACTGCGAGTTGTGTGTTGGGAATTCAGGACCCTCTAAGGATAAACGTGTGTTTTGTATTAGTCCACCATGACCAGCGTTCTTTCACTATTAGAATAGCTTCAGCCTGATGTCACACACAGACCCAGCAAAGGGCTAATATTTGCCAAATGTGCCAGACTACACAACTAGTGTCCAGTTTCAAAACCACTGTCAACAATGAGCCCCGTTCGATCATGCACATCATTTTTTTTCATAGTATTTCAGCCTCAGAAAAGTCAGCGGAGGTGCAGCTTAACCTTCATGGAGCCGGAGTGGTGCTTATCCCCTGTTTTGGTTAAATTCCACTCATAAAACAGTCTTCTGATCCTCAACGAGAACCATGTGGGCCCGCATGGCCCCGACACCTGCGTTTGATTCCCACCATGAACGCAAAAAACACATTGTGCTGAGCCTCAAGAGAGGCAAGAGACATTTTCTCTAACAATAATCTCAGCCTAATTGCAAATAAATACATAAATAAATACCAGTTAAACAAACATATTCCATCACAGGTATTTAACACAACCACAAAATGAAATGGTTCAATTATGAAAACAGCACTACTGGACCTCAGATGTTCACATAAAGCTTTTATTTAAAATCATTTTTTCAATTATTTCATAATTACCAGTGTCCCCTTTGACACAGATGCCATTCATTAGCCTATGATAACATAATGCTGCTAACTAGATCGCGAACATGATTAAATATTCACTACTTAAGCTACTTGAAATAAGATCAACAGAACTACAGCTATAAATCTAGCATTTAGCATGTAAAGAGGGCATGGCAGCAATGTGTTAAGTAATACATTTCAGGCTGATAATTAAACATGATTATGATTTTAAACAAACTATAAAAAAAGTTACATTATTAAAAATGCATTTTTTCCCCCTCTTTTATTCTCTCTGTCTTCCTTTCCTCCCCCACACTGTATTTTCTGTACCCCTGTCTGATTTAGCTTAATTTAATCTAAATAATTAAATAAACAAAAAATTCAGATTACAAGAGGGGCATACACTTTCAAGACCCACTTGGCAAAGCAAAGGTGTCTGGCACACCAAGGCACCCAGCTTCATGATCTGTTTGCTAAGATGCCAGACACGACAGGTTAAAAAAAAAAAAGCATTACAAATCGTATAAATTAACACCATTTTTTTCATAACAACTCACAACATTTTATATTTCTGGTATATTGCAATGTGTACGGTAGCTGATATGGCAAGCACTGCAAACATCTTCAGAATTATCATATTATCAAAAATTACTAAGCGAAGCTGCTTAAGTTGTTTACTTTTAAATATGTATTTACATATTCATACCTGAATAGCAATACATTTTGGTAGAAGTGTTCCGAAACAAACTAAAATGAAGTCTTTCTTCATTGATTTTCTTCTGTTGCCATTTTGGAGATTATGATGTCTGCTGCATGTTTACATTTAGCATCCAACAGTGTCATCAATGTGAGCTTGGTATCTAGCAAAACACATATTTGACGTCTGTTAAGAAAATTATAACCTGCTTAATTCATGCAGCAGTCCAGAGGATGGTCATGATACTTCCAACATTGGTGGCAATTTGGTTGAGGCGGCCGCGCACACAGTCCACTGTGGCAAACACTTCAGTGCCATTGTGGACTGGAAATGATGCCCTTAGCCCAGCGGTGGCCCACTCACTCCCATCAGGCATCTGACCTCCGACCTGCCGGGCAAGGGCTGTCGGCTGTGCCCCCTGCTGTCTGGCCTGCTTGAGCAAGCTGAACTTTATCATGCTGCAAGAGTGGATCAGCCTCAGGTCAAGCGCCACACTAGCTGTCCCTGCCTCCTTGAAGATGAAGTTTCGATGTGGGTGCTGGTGCCCTGTGCCAGCCAATTCAACTTGCGGCACTGATGGAGACGTCTGGCGGAAGAGCAAGGCTTTATTGCGCACTGCGCCAAAGGGCAGACCCTTGCTCGAGATGGCGGCTGACATAGAGCAGGACACGGCCGAAGGAATCCACAGAAGACTTAGCATACTAATCCCCGAGTCATCACCAAAGTAGCGTACGTTGCACTGTGCTGGCGCATGGATTTCAAAGCTGAGCGTGTCCCCAGCATCCACCGTGGCGGCAGCGGACATGGATATGGATGTGTCTCTATAATGTACACCTGGCTTGAAGATACGGGTCAGCTCAGTACTGCTCCCATTGTGGTTGACATGTGCCAGCAGGTAGAAGCCCTCGGACACACAGGCTTGGCCCATGGAGTAAATCGCCTGCTGCAGGACAAACTTCACTGTGCCCTTTTCTGTAAAGCGCACCCCACGGTTGTCCTGGGTCAAACTCACTATGTAGGGATCGGAGACCACAGAGGTGTGGAAGGTGGGGCGGTAATTTGTATGGAAGTGCGCAGAGGCTACAGCCTGCGCAGTCATAGCGACAGCACCTGTGTCATGGGAGAGCCAGAGCAAGCTGAAGGGAGACACGAGGCTCAATTCCAGGTGGACTCTCTCGTTATCAGGGCTGCAGTGATGACTGGCACTCTTCAGAAACAGGGAGAGCACGTGACCTGGCTCCACCGCGGACGCCCCGCTCACACTGACACTCTGGAGAGATTTCCCTTCCCTCTGTTCTACACGCACACCACTCAGGTCCCGACCACCTTCCTCACTGCCGTTCAATCTCAAGCACACCTGAATGAAACTCCGGCAGCCATGCCTCAGTGCAAGGTTATGGTCAACCCAGACAAGGCCATGCTGATGGAAGGCTAACTGACCACTGGTGCTGTCAATCAGGCTCTCATCACTGTTACCCTGGATGTGAAGTTCCACATTTGGGAATTCGCTACCTTGAGCCAAAGTAACATCACCGGACCAAGAGATGGACAATCTATTGTCAGAGAGACTTGCACACACAGCGTCGCTCATGGGCATGCAAGGCGATACCACACTCTGTGAATCACACTCGGAGCAGGCCTGGCACTCTTGCAGTTCCGCACTGTAGAAGTAGGCATGGCCGCACATCCCAGCAGCTGCTTCTTTCAAAGACATTCCTGTACACCTGAACCCACCTGTGTCAAGAACAGATACAAGTATATGTTCCCCAGTAGAGGTCTCAGGATAAAATGTTCAACAAAAGAGTGCTCGACTCACCTGGGGTGTTGAGACACTGGTTCTTCACTCCACATAAGTTTTGTATCTCCAAGCATTCGTCTCTGTCCTATCAGATTTCACATTATGAAACGATTATACTTTTTATTTTTCAAAAAAAAATCAAACTGTTATTCCCACTTTGGGGTAATTTACATAATTTTTTGATATTGTGTAAAACTCACAGTGGCAGATGTACAAATTTGTTGCTCAGTCAAGGCCTAACAATTTTGTCGAAATAATTTTTAATGATTTTAATTGTTTATCATTTCTAGGAAGAAAAAAAAATTCTGCACCTGACATATCCGGTCTGCTTGAATGGAGCACTGTGACACCAGGAAAAACCCTGAAGGACAAACAGTGCATTTCTCGCAACGAGGCCAATCCCCAGTGAAATCGCAGTATTCCTCAGCCCGACAGGAGCCACAGCCGGTTAGGGGTCTCCCAACCTCCATTACACTTGCCTCCATGTCCACCTTATGCATGGAGTAGGCCTCCCGTTCATTGCTTCTTGTCTGTGGCCCAACTGTCTCTAGGTGTCCCTCAAGATCTTTGTGTGCATCCTGAAAAGACACATGTCTGACACTGTCTAGGAGCAGATTGTACTGAGCCTTTACTTGCTCCATCTGCTCGAACATCCTCCGCTGTTGCTCAAGAATTTCCCTTTGCTGGGCCACCAGTGTACCCTGCTGTTCAGTCAGCCTGCTCTGGAGCTGCTTGATCTCGGACTGCTGGCCCTGAAGCTCCTCCACCAGCTTCTCCTGACCCTTTGCCAAGCGTAACTGTAGCACCAGGGCATCCTCCGATGGCACCTCATTGGAGCCTGGACAGTTTAGAATGTGTAAAACATAATATAGCTAGAATGGATTGCAGAGATAAATTAATTAATTTCTTTCGCTTATGCTGATTATGGGAAACATTTAGATTGTATCCGTGAAACCAGTAGGTGTCAGGATACCAGAATTTCAGAACAGTAGTATAATGAGTAGTATAATGCTTAATAATAGAATAAAATAAACACCAGTATTTGAATTGATTTTATTTATTTTCAACAAACATTAGCCTACTTAAATTGTACATTCCACTTTTATCCCCTACAATCAGAAGGTTGTGGGATTGCATCCCAACACAGCTAGTGTAATCACTGAGGTTCCCTTGAGCAAGGTACCATCCCTTCACACTGCTCCTCTGGTGCCCCTCTTTAGTGCCCACTTGGTGAATGGGTTAAATACAGAGTAGTAAGCTGGTTTTGGAACTGCATCTTTAAGACTCATGTTTGCAAATGATTTCTGTTCTGATTAGACTTTTACAGCTTCAGTGTGAATAATCAGAATCAGAATCAGAATCAGAGAACTTTATTTATCCCGGAGGAAATTGTTAACATCACGACTGCACACTCACACAAGACAGAACAATACAGAATAAAATACCTGAATATATAATAAAATATACTCAGACTAGAAATATATTAAGAAAAGAATAGGCAGGGTTGAACTACTCTAGACTAATAAAGGTAAATGTGTTGGTCTTATAACAGTGGGTTGGCCTGAGACAAATACTGCTTATTCATTTCACATCATTCAAATTGACCAAACTTTGCCCTAAAGATTTGAGCCATCCCAGGATACCCTGAGAGTCCTAAAACCCCTGGGGACTTGTCAATGGTGCAAAACCGTTCTTCAAAACCAGCACCAGTTCCTTCTTACCTGGCTTGACATCACAGGTGAGCTGGATTCCAAACGAAGATCCCTCGCGCTCTGGCAAATCCCGCAGCACATGTTCTGCTCTTTCTTGAGCTTTTACGATCCTTACTCGGCTGCCTCCACCATTGGTCCCTGTGGGGCAACCATCCCCAGGGCAGACCCCCTTTCTGGACTTGACCCTTGTCCCGAGAGGGAGCAACCTGCACTCGATGCCCTGGCATCCCTCCGTGCTATTTAGAGGCGAGTGGCAGCCTCTCCCTGTGCACTGTGGGACAAACACCTCTGCTGTCAATGTCCTTGGGTTTTCCCGAATGCTCCCATGTTGAGGTTGGACGATCGTGTATGGTACGATGGGACGGCCCGGGCAGCGCATGCCCCTGCAGCTGCTGGACGCAATTCCCAAAATTCCTGCCAAGGAAAAAAGGAAAAAAAGTGCTGTGGCCTCCATCTGGATCTTAAGAGGTGGGATAAAAAGCTCTCGCCAATGTTTAGTCCAAATGATGAGCTTAGATGTCCCCCCAGGGTAGTCCAACATTCAGTTCTCCTTAATGTACCATAATAAAAAAACACCTCTACATATCAGAGAATAAGACATGTGCCTCAGTCCTGCCTGCTCTTATGCATCCTGTAGTAAAGTCCATGTGCCACTGGCTTAATTGGCAACAGGTTTTCGGTTTCCCTCAAGCTTCTGCTGGAGTTAACCCATGGCTTTCCCCAGGTCCCTACAGCTCTGCGCATAAGAAGACCAAAGCTTAAGATATGATTGTTACTCACCACCAGTCCTCAAGATCTACAACAGAGGTAATGATTAGGTCCATAATTAAGTGTGTAAGCAGGAGAAATACGGACGCTTAGTGCACGCCAGGACACTTGCAGGGTACAAGTTAGTTGACTCTAGTCTAGCCAGGACAGGAAAGTTTGTCTGCTGTGCATGGAAGTATTTCCTAATTTTAACCTCCACTGAGGTTCTCTCTACTGCTCACTTTACTTCTGATCTGTTCTAATACCCCCCCACACATTACCACACTCACATAGGGTCTGATTTGTCACACAGGTGTTTTAGAACAGGCAGACCGTAAAATGTGTAGTGGGACCCAAGGTGATAAAGAGTGGGGTTTTGTTCTGAGTCGGGTTTTGTTCAATACACACACACACACACACACACACATATATATATATATATATACACAGTGGAGGAAATAATTATTTGACCCCTCGCTGATTTTGTAAGTTTGTCCAATGACAAAGAAATGAAAAGTCTCAG
>JBBPDC010000011.1:7866375-7879901 GCA_037974485.1 Hemigrammopetersius urotaenia | reverse complement strand
GTTTGTGAGTGTGTGTGAGTGTGTGAGAGTGTGTGAGTGTGTGTGAGTGTGTGTGAGTGTGTGAGTGTGTGTGTATGCGTGTATGTGTGTGTGTGTGTCTGTGTGTATGTGTGTGTATGCGTGTGTGTGTGTGTGTGTGTGTGTGTGTATGTGTGTGTGTATGTGTGTGTATGCGTGTGTGTGTGTGTGTGTGTGTGTGTATGCGTGTAGACACTACTGTTTAAAAGTAAAACCTTTTTTTTTCAAGCATTTAAATGAAAACAAACTTTCTAATAAAATCAATATCTAGATTTAACGAAGTTCTCTTAAATAAATATCCAGATTGAATACCATTAAGTCAAGTCAAGTCTTATATTCAGTTCGACACACAGGACACAGTGAAATGAAACAACGTTCCTGCAGGACCATGGAGCGACACGAGAAAAGAAACAAAACGCCGCAAGACCGAGCTCAGACAAGACAAAGAAAAGTGCAAGAAAAACACAAGAGCAACAACAAAACCGCACAAGACAACATTTAGGACAACAGAGAACAGCTACAGTGCAAACCTTAATGAATACAGATTCTAATTCCAGTTCTAACAAAACTTAACATTACGAATGAAGCTCTATAAAGCTAATGTCCAGTATTAAATCCTAAAATGTATCTTTACTGTAAAAATGTGAAATCTTCTATAGCTGTAATTCAGTCTATACTGTGAGAGTTATTATGGGATGGCGTAACCGTACTGAGTGAGTTTTTGAAGCTGACGTGCAGTGGAGGAGCTGCTGCCCAGAGTGATGTCCATGTGGCAGGACGAGAGTGGGTGGGGAAAGGGAACCCCTCCTAAGCTGGCCTGGCTCTGAGAGTCTGCACCCGGGCACAGAGAGAGGGATTGTTTTGCTCTCTCACTCCCCTCATCTGAAAAAAAGGAAAAAAGCAGGGAGCTGACCTGCCCGCATAAGGCAGCTAGTGTGCGCTTTCTGTCCAGGCCAGTTTGGACTTAACCCCACCCCTCCACCAGGGCCACTCTCAACCCCGATTCCAGCACAGCCTTCACGGCCTCTTGTGAACGTGATGAAGGTGGCTGAAAGGCCTGGCCTGGCTCTATTGTGCGGCCTCCCGTTCAATCAGAGTAAACAGCAGCAGGCAGAGGTGTGTACACACCTACAGGAACTGAAAGCCTTGCTTGACAGTGGCGGGGCGGCCACAAAACCACAGCCCTCTCCAGGCAGGTGGTGGCGTGTTTTTGTGGGTGTGGCTGATAACCAGGAGTTGACAGCGCAGGAATTGCGAGAGCACCTTCAAGAGCGGCTCAGTCAGGAGCACATGCCGGCAAAATGAGCAGAAGAAGCTGAACAAGCTGACGTTTGTAAGTGGATGAGGTGTTGGACAATATTTTTCTCTGATGCTGATGGATGGCTTTGGTGAGTGGTGAACCTTTAACTGGAGGTTTCTCTCTGTTTTTCTCCATCTCTTCTCAGCTTTCCTTCATTTCTGTTTTTCTTTTTCTAAAAAGGAAAAAAAATACAATTTGCGATTTCTTTCTGAAGGCTGAAATACAGGAGGTGCGCTGCAGGTCGCCTGCTGTTAAGGAATAACCGCCTTCAGTGATTCACCTGATAGCTAATGGTTTTGGTTGTTTAGACGAATATTTACACGTTTAGAAATGTTCTATCGAGGAAATGTGCTGGCAAAAGTTATTGCTTAAAAAATTTTATTCTGTGGGGCTCTATCATCAGGAGGTGATGAATTTGATTCCTGCCGGTGCCCCAGCCATCCGTCGCCGGGAGTTTAAGAGTGCACTGGCTGCTAGCTGACCCAACAGGACTAGCAGTTAGCGTTCTCCTCCAAGCGTGTTGAGCTGTTCGTTGCATTATCTGCAGTTTGAGAAGATGTGGTAGGGCTTCACATGACTTGGAGCAACACTCCCAGTGTTGAAGGTATCTTATGACTGGAAGACTCGTTGCAAGTGGAATTATAGAAACAAATTGGAGATAAAAACCTACACTTCAGGCTAATTTAGCGACAACAACCCTAAACCTTACAGGCCCATCCCTTACAAATACAGTGAGAAAAGAACATCTCTTCCGTTTTAAACAATAGGAAACCACCTAGGCAACAGTGTAAAACGACACCCCTACCCCTTTTACTAGTAGGCTTTTGGCGTCAAAAGTCTTAGCATGTACAGCAGCCACTGAAAACAGTCCATTTAACCCATTAATAATTTATATTAAAATGTGAATCTAGTATTTGATCTTTATGCCAACCCAAATTAGTTATGTAGGTAGAGTATGAGGACAATATTGCTGAGGCCAAGCAACTGACCTTATGGGCTTATAAAGGCCCTGACTTGTTGGCTTTGGTTTCTTGACTGACAGGTTGGATATCAGCATTCTTGTACCTTTTATTAACAGCTGCTCAGCCACATTTGTTGCACAACCGAATCCTCTGTGTAATGAGTGACGGTGAAAGGACTCAAAAAGATGTTTAGATAGAAGGTGTAACAGAAACAGGTGTATCATAAGCAAGGCTAGGGGCATAGGGCAGAAAACTAACCAGATCAAAGTTCAAAGGCTCTATTTTGACAAATTAACGCAAAATCGTAAAGCAAAAGGCGCAACTAACATTTATAGACGTGTCCAAATCCATTTTGATGCTGGAAAAATAGACATGGAAACATAAGTTGTCCAAACTCTTTTGGGTAACATACAATAAACCAATCAGAACGGCTCATCACCTCACTTTTTCAAAGGCACGGTGGACTGCCATGTTAACGCCGTGTTCACCCGGCAACCAGATCGGTTTTTGGCCGAGGAAATTGAGCTCTTACATCACTGCCTCGATATTTATATTTAGCTTTTTCCTCCAGTTTTTGCAAAATGCTCTGACAAACGTTGGTAAAACATCCCAATGGTTCTTTAGTTCATTTTTGGTGTTAAACAACATAATTATGTGGACTCAATAAAAAAACATTCGTTTAATCATTTATTCATTCCTGCAACTGCTTAATCTTTACTAGGGTACCTGGGGTCTACGGGTGCGAGGCAGGGACTCACCCAGGGCGGGGCGCCAGCTCACACCATTCACTCACACAATCACACCTACGGGCAATTTAGAATCGCCAATTCACCTGAGGCTCATGTCTTGGGACTGGGGGGAGGACCGGAGACCCTGGAGGAAAACCCAAACCACCACGAGGAGAACATGCAACCCCCCCCCCCACACACACACACACACAAGGCCGGGACCCAGATTCAAAGCCCAAACCCTGGAGATGTGAGGCAACAGTGCTATCCCCTGTGCCACCATGGGGCCCATAATAAAACGCAATTAAATAAACTAACATTAGTGCACTAAGAGCATGTACCTGCGTCCATGACCCACGTTTCTAAAACGTATAAACATTGTTTAAAAATTGCCACTGATTTTAGTTTGGAATTACTTTGCTGCCTTAAAATAGCAACAAGCTGACAATACACCAAGACCCACTTCATTTGTGTGCATGGATTAAAACTGATGAGTGCGCTGCAAAAACCAGCAAAACCACAGTACATTTCACTTTCAGCTGGTGCAAATTAGGGCCCCAAGTACTGAACACTCAACTTGTAAGGCAATACTTCACAAAGATCATGGAATCACTAGCTCCCCTGCTGGTAAGGAGGATGAACAGAAGCGCTGGACGTCACACTGTCAGATTTATGTTGTAGGTCATTTAATGTCAAACTATGGGTTTAGCAAAAAAAAGATACAGGTACAGTAAAATGCAAATTAGTGACACTGCATGTCATTTACATAGAAATTTGCATAGTCAGCATCCACACGGAAAGAAAATTCCACAGTAATAAGCGCCAGTGTATTAAAAGAGGAATGGGCCTAAGAGACGCCCCAGAGGGACGCCAAACAGGTCGATTCTCTTCTGCTCTATTGTCAAAACTTTCTTCAGATCTTATTTAGATATCTGATGTTGGGCTCTTGACACATATCTCCCTCTCTCTCAGAAATTGACCGGAAATACAATTTTTTCTGCAAATTTTACTGCACGATTACTGTTTATTGGTCTCTTTTTGAAATATTGGGGCTACAGTGTCTATGTTGTCAGACCACCCTGTGGGCCTCCATGCAGAATGGCGTTTCATACTTAGGAGGAACCTTTCCATTCATTATTTTAAGGCTGAATCCACTGTTTATTTGAAAAATCAGGATTTTCTGTATAATCTGTGCTGTCAGAAAGGAGAAGGCAGCTTGTGTTTATCAGCGTTTTGTGTTGTCTTCAGGAAAGTGTGGAGCCTACTGTGGAAACCTGTTCTACACGTTTTGAGCAGGTTGTGCTTGTTGAAAGAACCAGACCTCAGTCATGTCAGGCAGCCGGGAGCAGGTAGGCCTTTCATGGAAAAGCTCTTTATTCTGTAGAGAAAAGAAGAAATGACAGCCTTTCATCTTACTGTCATGGTCTTATGCTTTACGTTGCACTGCCTTGTGTGTGTGTGTGTGTGTGTGTGTGTGTGTGTGTGTGTGTGTGTGTGTGTGTGTGTGTGGTGTTTGCCTGTACTATAGTCATGATATATGAACCAGTTGGGCGGGACTAGCTGACATCCCCTGACTGTTCAAAAATCCAGTCTTAAAGGGACACTTTGGCCAAAAACGGAAAAGTGTAACCGAAGCTACATGTGTTGTAGACAAGCCTTCTCACCTTTACAGCAGTGTCACAGAGGTCTTCAGAGTGAGCTTTTTTCTGGTCAAACCCCCTTTTGATGATGTAATTTGAAGGTGGGAACAACTGCAGCTGCTTGTTTTGGGTTTTTGGTTTTTTTTTTGCTTTAGCCAAAAATCATAAAGCTAATGTTACTTCTAGGAAAGGGAGCCTCCATTGTAGTGGATTAAAATGACCTCGTCAGATATCTCACCTCAGTTCCCATCCCTTTTTGTCTGAAAGGGATAAAAACATGTATTAGCAAAAAGATCAGTGTTGAGGTTAGCAGTCCGGACTGGCAGAAAAATTTATGCAAAGCATTCCAGCTATTACAGTTGTAATGAATTTGAGAGAAACAATATCGCTTTTAAAAAGGCCACATAAGTGTATATTATATATATTATATATATATATATATATATATATATACATATATATGTGTGATGGTGCCTTTCTACTAGCAAACTTTAGAATAAGGAAAGCAAACAAGAAAACAGTAAAAAGCATCAAGATTTGTTTTGTTTGTATAAAAGTAGCTGATACTGTGTGAGCTGGCTGGTGAGGAGAACACAGGTTCGGTTCCAGGTTCCTCCTCGGTTCCTCCAGCCGTTATTTGGATGGTGAAACTCCATCAGCAGCTCCTGATTTAATGTAATGAAGGACTGATGGAGTCAAACCAGGTTTCTGCTGAAACTACAGTAATACTGGACTTCCACAAAGAAGACACAGATATACTGAACATCACTGTTTACTGTATAAAGTTATTTTTCATTTAGTATATTTAGTTATATTAATGTAAAAAGCACTCTTGTAAATATTATGATTCACAGTGTCACAGTAGTGTATATAATCTATAAAGTAATATATGATTTATAGATTATTTATTTATTGACCTCCAGGTTAGCCCTGCGGCGGCACCAGGCGCGTCCCGGCTGTCTGCGGCCAGCAGGCTGAAGTATGTGTCTCTGGGGGTGCTGGTGGTGCAGACCACCTCTCTGGTGCTGACCATGCGCTACTCCCGGACGGTACAGGCTGAAGGCCTGCGATACCTGGCCTCCTCTGCCGTGGTGTCAGCTGAGGTCATCAAAATCTTCGCCTGTACCGCACTGGTCTTCCGAGACAGCAGTAAGTCAGACAGGGGTATAAATGGGTCTTAGCTAAACTAGAACTGGTGTTTACCCTCAGATCTCACAGTGTATCAGTAAACTCTGATTTCAGTAAATATAACCGGTGTAAAACAGTCTAGAACCGGTGTTTACTCTCAGAACTCAGAGTGTATCAGTAAAGTCTGTGTTTGTTCTGCATCAGTCTCGCCGTTTGCTGCCTCTCCCGCTGCAGGTTTTCCCCACCCACATGTGGGCGGAGACTATCCTGAAAGTTCTGGGTTGAGAGGTTTTGTGTTTTTTCCATTTGCTTCTAAAAACCTAAAATAAAAGAAATTTGGACATTTTTGTCCTTTATGAGCGTTTACCTTTTGTTGCGCATTCAGCACAGATCCTTCTTGCTCATATCCAGTTTGTTTTACCCCAGTAATACTGGCCTTCCACACTTCCACATTGGTATGCTGTATGTTTACTATATAATTCTATATCATTCTTTTTCATTTTATTTAACCTAGTTTGTAGTATTAAAATGAAAAATACACTCACTTTTTATCAAAACAGATTTAAAAATTCTTTTTGGAGGTGCCAAAACTTTTGCACAGAACTGTACATCTTTCATAACAACTTTATAGACGTTTATAAAGGCTTGAATTACACCACAGTGGACAAAAGCAGGCTTCATGAAATCTGATGCCTGCTGGAGTAAGACTCTTATTATAGGAGGTTTATGCCAGTTACTATTAAAGGTTTATGCAGATGCAGATCCTTCTGCATTTCTGAGTTTCCTTCCATACTTGTGTTACTGAGCCCTTCTTTTGTTTGTGCACTTTAGGCTTCAGCGTACGAGCGCTGAATCAGGTCCTGAAGGAGGAAATCATAAACAAGCCCTTGGAGACCTTGAAGCTGGCCATCCCATCTGGCATCTATACCCTGCAGAACAATCTGCTTTACCTGGCTCTGTCCAACCTGGACGCTGCCACCTACCAGGTAAACGAGGACCTCAAGAAGGTCTTTTGATACGTCAGTTCAGATGATGCAGGTGTTTCTACTAAAGTGGCCAGTGAGTGGTACCACTAGGTAGATGTTTCTAATGAAGTGGTAAGTGGTAAATGGAAGTATTAGGCAGGTGAGTGGAAGCACAAGATGTTTCTAATAAAATTCTCATCCTCAGGTCACATATCAGCTGAAGATCCTCACCACCGCACTGTTTTCTGTATCAATGCTTGGCAAGAAACTTGGCTTCAACCAGTGGCTGTCCTTGATCATCCTAATGACGGGCGTCGCTCTCGTACAGGTAATAACACAGTTCCAGTAACAGCTACATAAAAAGTGGTTATTTCTGTAAAATGGCTCTCTGACAATGTACTATATAGCAGTGGCCCCCAACCCCCGGGTCATGGTGTGACTCCTGGGGTCCTGTAGCAGAGGGTGACCACGAGGGGGCACCCTTGGGGAGATATTTAGGGTTGGGCCTCATTCCGGATCCACGGCTGGTTAGGAATGAGGCCCTTACCAGTGAGCAGCTGTAAGTAATCACTGGGTGTATAAAGGTTAGTCACAGTGGGGTTATAGTTGTGGGTTCTCGACACGTTATGCACCATATGTCACTGTCATTCGTGTTACCTGAGTTTGTATTGTTTTGTATCAGCCCTTGTTTGCTGCTTTTGAGTTATAGTTTTGGAATAAAAGGCAAAAAGGAACCATGGACGTCTGTGTGAGTGCTTCAGGGGTTTCCTGCATGTTTGAGGAGAGGCAAAGTGTAACACATGGGTCATGTGGTACCGGTCTGCGGGCTGCACAAAAAAAACCCGTAGATGTTACCCGTGTTTGTTGTTGCTCGTTGTTATGAAAATGCTGTTAATAAAGCTGCGAGTACACATTGGATTTACGTTTATTTTTGTATTTTAAAGATACCCCATTAATATATTTTTTAAATATCCCCATTTTATGCGTATCATTTATTTGTATAAATACGTATAGGTATATTTATCTGCCACTCCTTAAAGGCCGGGCCGTGAAAATAGTTTCTGATATTAAACTGGTCCGTGATGAAGGTTGGAGACCACTGCTATCTAGTACAAAGGTAAATGTACTATCACAGTTTACAGTGTATAGGCTTAGGTAAAGGAAACCAAGCACATGCTTTGTAGAAGTGTTGCTTTTAGAAAAAGTCACCATTACATCCTCTGCATTTTTGCTCCGACAGTGGCCTGCGGATTCCCAGGAGGATCCCGAGCAGGAGGAGCCGTCCACAGGCTCTCAGGTTGTTGGCCTGCTGGCCGTGCTGGTGGCCTGTGTCTCCAGCGGCTTCGCCGGCGTTTACTTTGAGAAAATCCTGAAGGAGACCAAGCAGAGCGTCTGGATCCGCAACATCCAGCTGGGTCAGCACCTCTTCTGGCCTTTTGTTGTTTGCGCACCTGTTTGTTTGAGCTAATATTCGCTCTTGGTGTGGTCAGTGTTTGCTCTGTTTCTCTTTCCAACAAAAGGAGAAATGCGGCCTTCAGGCAAACGGTGTTTGATGTCTCTGTGCGGTTCCCTGTGCAGGATTGTTCGGCCTGATCTTCGGACTGGCGGGGATGTTTGCGTACGATGGCAGCAGGGTGATGGAGAACGGAATGTTCCAGGGCTACAACAAACTGACCTGTGTTGTGGTGCTTCTACAGGTACAACGTACCAAACGTTTTCATATAAAGTGGCCAGTGAGTGGAAGCAGAATGTAGGTGTTTCTAATAAATTGACCAGTGAGTGACAGTACAATGTAGGTGTTTCCAATAAAGTGGCCAGTGAATGGAAGCACAGTCAGTTCAGCACCATCCATTTGTTTAAAAACAGCTTGTTTTCTTTCCACAATAACAATGAGCTGCAATAATGCACAGCCTCTGGTGTTGCCTAAAGAAAATGACAAAGATGTAGCGCACCACTCCAACAGACACACCTACTAATAACTAATAGAAGACATTTTAAGTTATTTGTATTTTTTCCATGTCTTAGAATAACATAGAAGGCAACAAAGTTGTACAATAACACATTTGGAATTTTTGATTGGTCGAGGCTCTCCCAGTGCTGTTTTATGGAAGAACAGCTTTGTATTTACAATGAGTGTATCACTCCTTGGCCCGTGTGTGTGTGTGTGTGTGTGTGTGTGTGTGTGTTTGTGGGGTTTGCATGTTCTCCTCAAGGAGGCGTGGGTTTCCCCCACAGTCAGGTGAATTGGGGCCTCACACCTGTAGACCCCAGGATAGACTCAGGGCACCCATGACCCTAATAAAGATTAAGTGGTTGAAGAAAATGAATGAATATACCACTTCGCTGAGCACTGGACACTAAGTAATGGTTGGCTTTATGCTGCAGCTGATCCTACTTTAGCATCTAGCAGAGAAAACAAAGATCTTAAGATCATTGTACACTGCAGCCCATTTGGTCTGAAGCTGAAGAAGTGTGTGACAGCAGCCCCGTACTACAAACCCACCCATGGGCAGCTGTGAGGCCAGAACTTGACTGGAGTTGGGCAGAACCAGAACACAAATCTGATCTGATCAAAATGCTGAGCTCAGCTATGCATTGATAGTAGCTCAGCTCTTTCTGTAATGCAGGACAAACTACCTTTTCGATCAAAGAATATTAAAGAAATGAGGCTTCTTTGCTAGACATTTCTCTCAATTTTGTGTGCATAATAGCTTGTGGTTGTTCCTCATCACCATTAACATTCCAGCTGTGAAGATCGCCTTCAACGCTTTCCTGCACCTGAATCACAGCCATGAAGTTTTGTGATAATGCACAGCCTCTGCTGTTCTACTGCTTAAACAAGACGACAAAGACACGCCTACTAATAACTAATAGACTTGTTAAAAATGTGTTAATAATTTTCCATGACTCAGAATAACAGTGAAGGCTTCATAGCTGTGCAATAACACATTTGGAATTACTGATTAGCCTTCTGCTAAATAGGGCTATATAAATGCTGCCTACCATTACAACAACAAGCACACATTCCACTAATTAACTCAGCACCCATAAAATCAAGTTGCTATAATGAGAGCTCCACTTTCAGAAGATGAGTTCAGTGATGCCACCCATGGCCAGGAGTCCTTCACTCACTGGGATGCTAGTGTACGCGAGCATCTTTACGCTAACATAGCAGAATTAGCGGTTAGCATTCTCCTCCAAGCTTGTTGAGGCTGTCCACTGCATTAGGAACAGTTTGAGAAGCTGTTTTGGAGCTTCACATATCTGAGGAAGGACCTGCTGTCCGTCATCACCCCAGTGTTGGTGGTCCCACATGATGGGGTAGACCCAGCCAGTGGGCGGAATTGGAGACGACTAAATGGTTAGACAATAGACTTTAATTGTATCTAAACTTGTTTCCATTTCGTTCATTGTTTATTTGCTCTATATGCTTTTAGGCTTTGGGTGGGTTGGTCGTCGCAACAGTTATCAAGTACGCCGATAACATCCTGAAAGGCTTCGCCACCTCGATCTCCATCATTCTGTCCACGATAATCTCCTATTTCTTGTTGGAGGATTTTGACCCCACCAGGTATTTCCTGCTTTCTTTATTACTCAAAAGCGTTTTCAGTTTGTGGATAATATATTAGCAATATTTAAAAATTATGATTAGAACTTCATTAGGATGTTGATGTTCTGCAGACATTTTGGAATGAGCTCTGTTCATCATTCTGTGAGTTTTTGTTACTTTGATCTTTTCTGTGAAGTTCTGGTCAGCAGCATCGTTCCATTTTTTCTACCGCAGGCTGTTTTTCCTGGGTGCAGTGCTGGTCATCGCAGCTACTTTCCTCTACGGGTATGAAGCGAAACCTGCCCCCAGTTCCAGTAAAGTGTAGAGGAGTGTGGGCGTCACATGGAACTGTCTGCTGAACCTCAGAGTTCCTAACCAAAATGAAGATGCAGGACAATGTAGGAAGGAGATCAGGCAATGGGCGAGAAGAGCAGCTTGAAGAGGAGCTTCTCTGAGACCCTGAGAAGTCTCTGTGGTTTTACAATATGAATGACCAGCACCCTGGACCGGTCATTCATTTGGTATCTATGATGTTCTCACATATGCTTTAAGTTACGTAATCAATGGAACCTCAAGGAACACTTTCAGTGTTATCTTTCATTGTTTGAATACGGACCTTTTTAATGTCCAGTTGCCAAATACACACCCTGGCCACTTTATTGAAAACACCTCCCTTCTAGCTTCATCTTGTTGGTATACAGTAAGATGTAAACAGTTGTTGTGTCCAGGCCTTCATCAAGGGTCAGTTTCTGACTACTGGGCCTCACATGGATGGATATTTTTGGTGGTGGACCATTCCTCTCTTCAATCTCAACACCACTGTGCCTCATACCCTCATACTAGAGCCTCACACACTATGGTGACACCACTGAGGTACCCTTGAGCAAGGTCCCATCCCTACACCCCGCTTCCCCAGCACTGCGACTCTGGCTGCCCACTGCTTCACTCGGTGAATGAGGTAAATGTTCACACTCTGTGCTGAACGGTGGTAACAATAAGGGGCACTTTACTATGCTGAGAATGGTTTGCCAAATAACGGTCATAACAACAGATGGACTTCATTTATGAATGTACACCTATATAGTGAACCCATAACTTACACATAGTGCAAAAATGTCAGCGAAAGGTCAATTTTTCTAATAAAGTGGTCTAAAGGGAGTGTCCAGTGAAACGCACTTCTATTGCTTTAGTGTATAAAGCGCTCTCCCTCTAGTGGCGCCTGCAGGAACTGCAGTCAACCATAGAAAAAATCAACAGCGTTGCCAGAGATGCTCAGTGTTCTTTTATTAGAAGCTTGGAAAGGGGGGAAGTGACCAATCTGAGCTCACCGCTCTTAGCCTGGGCATTCAACAGAAATGTCACATCACAGTCTTTTTTTATGCCAAAAAAAAAAAAAATTATAATTTGCATGCATGAAAAAGAGACCCCTTCAGTCGCCGCTACTCGTACTTTAGTAACCTTCATGCTCATGGGCCACGTTTCGCTAATACTCTGCCATTGCATAGACGTGTTTTTTTTTCTCATGGTTAAATAATATGAACGAGAACAAGCTCTCAGAATCTATAACTGTGGCTTTTTTATCGTAAATCTTTGCTCATAATGTCCTTTATCAAAAAATTTGGAAAGAGTTAAAGTCATTGTTTTAAAAGCTTTTCTTTTTTTTTCTTAATAAGAAGAACTTGTTACTTAAATGTTGCCTCATATGCTGAAATGGCACCGTTCGAGACTGAAATGCTGGAATAAAAGCCTCTCGGGCGTGTGTCCAAACCACACATACACTGCTGGTGTGTCCATGCCCTGGTTCTCCACACGAAGAAACTAAAATGCTCAGTTTAATACTGCGGTCGCCTTTCAGACATTCACTTTGGAAGGCTTGAAGTGATGGGAGCAGGCGCCGCGAGGAAAGGTGACGAAAAAGAGGATAACTGAGAACTTCATTACATAATACGTTTACAACATTTGACAGACGCTTTTATCCAAAGCGACTTGCAATTTTTGCGTATCACAGATGTAGGCAAATATTAGGAGTCTTGCCCAAGGACCCTTATAGGTGTAGTGTGGTGTGCAGCCCAGGGGAGGGATTGAATCCCACTCTCCTACGTGGAAGGCAGCGATGTTATCCACTACACTAACCAAGCAAAAACTGCGATGGGGGCAGGGGCTGAGGGTGGGCAAAACATTCTGAATAAACAGTCCAGTAGACATAACAGCTGTAACCCCCTGACCTGATATTTAACAGAGTGGTTCTGGAGGAGTGTTCACAGTGATGGTGAATGGAACCAGACGTCTGAAGCCTCTCACAGAGACGTATTCCGAGAAATAGTTATGAATTAATTACTTGACACCTGAGACAGTGTTTTGAAAAGCTTTTGAACCTAAAACTAAACCCATTCATGGTAGAAGGTACAAGCAGTGAGTCCTGAGGTGAAACAGTCCCCAAAGGTCAGATTTGCCATCATCAACATTCCATATAAACACATTTATAAGACACTTGGAGCTTCACTGGGGGTCGACAATAAATAAAACTTCTGCTGGAGACATCTGGCTCCATTCACCACCATTGTAAGGGTATTCATGCCTACAATGGACCACATCACTCCAAACCCACTCTGAGTTACAATCTCAAACCCTAAGCTGTGCACATTCAGTGGAGTTCCATTGTAATTGTAAAAGCTTTCTGAAAGAGTTGCAGTTTGGTTGAGTCATTTTCCATACTTGGACTTTGGTGGACGTTACTGGTGGAACATTTGAGAAGTAATGAGCACCTGCAGAGGCTCCGTGGGAGGGGAGAGGGCGAGACAGATTGGGAGGAGAGAGAGAGGGGCCGAGGCCGAGCGGCACAGATGGAGTCTCGTATGGCATGTGACTAATGTGGAAAATGCCTATGGTGCAGCACCCACCGAGCGAGCGAACTCATTCAGACTGGTGTGTGAGGATAAACACACTCCTACCGGCTCTCTCGCGTCAGCATGTGTGTGTGAACGGAGGACGCAAGCCTTCCAGACCCCCAGCAACCTACAGACCTTACTAATTAAAGAGATAGTTTGGCAGGAAAGACCATTTTCCTTTCAGTCAGAATGTACTCCATCAGCCGAGATCTACAAAGCTACTATCGCTAACAAGTAAAGTAATGAGTGGAAGCAAGTTTCAGTCTGTTTTAGATACGTCACTGACTGTAGATCTGCAGTATAACCAGGTTTCAGTCTGTTCTAGATACGTCACTGACTGTAGAGCT
>JBBPDC010000011.1:7850415-7860771 GCA_037974485.1 Hemigrammopetersius urotaenia | reverse complement strand
CCTGACTCTTCAGGACTCCGATCTCCTCCTCCCGACTCTTCAGGGCTCTGATCTCCTCCTCCCGACTCTTCAGGGCTTTATAGTGCAGGGGGTTCGGGTCACTCTGTTTCAGGTGTTGCTAGAATTTTAGGGATCTTTTCTGAATATTAAAAATCAATGGAAATTGACCTAACTCTGCTTTGAACTCTGAGGATTTTCTTCCAAAATTGCATATGCAATGTTTCAGTTGTTCATCACATGTTCATCCCAGTTTTGTGGTTAAGTTGTACGAGAGGACCCCAAACTTCACTGCCATACAGAGCAATTGGAGCTACGACTGACTTGAATATCTTAAGCCAAATATTAATTGGAATATCAACCTGTAAACGTTTTTGAATTGAAAAATTAGCTTTCCTTGCTTTTTTCTAGTTTCCCTTGGAGTTGATTATAATTCCTAAGTAAGTGTACGTATTTGTTTCTCTCTCACACACTTTCATCCCACAAGGTGTTGGATGGGTTCAGTAGGTAGGATACTTGCCTCCGGACCTAGCATAGCACCACTAGGTTCCTGAGCAAGACCCTTAACCCCAAGTTGCTCCATGCAGACTGTTCCCTGTAGTTAGGGAATGCGCCTGTTAAATGCCATAAACGTAAAATTCTTGTCCACTGTGTCCACAAAGTTGGCATCCCGGCATTGTCCAAAATGTAATCAAGGCCATTCAGAGCAGTCTCATGAGAAATACTTCCATATAGAGGAACTTTCTTTACAAATGTTGTCATTTTATTGACTTTTGAAACCCACGAGTCAGCCTACATCATGTGCGTTTGTATGTGAAGGTTGCTTTGGGCACTGTTTGATCTCAGGTAGCTTTTAGAAGCAGATGTCTGGTTTCGTTCACCACAAACAGTCCTAAGCTGCTCCAAAATATGGGTGTTTCACACTAAACCCACTCTGAATGACCCTGAAACTGGTGGAATCTCCCTGTAAAATTCATTTCTTTTCAAAATATACCATGTTGATTGAAAAAAACGAAATCTTTGCATTAGGATGAATGTTTATCTAAATAATAAAAGTAGGATTCATACCAAGTAGTAATGTCCCCAATGTGGAACACCCTCCCTGAACATCTGAGGAGGACACAAGGATTAGAAACACTTCATAGTTGATCTATTCTTTATTTTTTTATTTCTGGATATCGTCAGTAAAGTGACCTTGAAAGCTGTTAAAAGGCATTTATAAATAAAATGCATTATTATCATCATTAAGGATGAACACACTGGAAAAGCTATAAAGCCTGAGAGAAACAGAAGATGAGTGAACATGTTTGGGATTTTTTGTTTTATTTTGTGTTAATACATTACATTATTTTCCACTTTTGATATACCTATCATTTTTCAACCTTTATGATGTCGTAAAACCTGGGAGGGACACATCCTACACATGTAATGTTTGCATATTCTTTTATCACGGTGATGAACACGATGCAGGTCAAACAGCTGACGAACACAAGTGGTCGTATTCACGCGGGTTGGGGGGGGATGGGTGTGAGAACCTAAAACAACACGGGACGCTTCTGCAGAATGGCACATACATGACTTCCCTTTTCGAGTCGAATAAGGCCTATGCAAACGATGCAAAAAGAATCAAGTCCACTTCATTCACAGCAGCATTCGGGTTCCCCAGCCTTGCAAACTCACGTCCTCATAGCTAGGAAACCAATTAGCGTTCATAATTACAGTGATTATTTGAGGCTTTCGCATACAAGTTCATTCTTTCCTATGTGACTCATGCCAGATATGGAAAAATGTAGGGATTTGAAAAGGAATAATTTACCAAAAAACTTTCCACTTGGTCCAATGGGTTGTTCCAGAATTCACATTTCAGTGTATAGATCATTACTGGCGGTGCACAATGGGATCATATCAGTATTGGCAGATATTTGCTCTAACTCTATTTATCATTGCATGAGCAGACGGTTAGATTTGACAAACATTTTAAACCAATATTTGAAGTCTTGTTGTCAGAATGGTTAGGGGACACTAACAAGCATTTTATTTGATTGCATTTCAGTAATAAATGTTAGATTTCTCTGTAATGCAAATCCAGATAGTCTCAAATTCAGAATTACATCGGTGTATTGGCATGAATGAAAAAATCCCATATGAGAGTATCCCTTATTATATTAGCCTTGTAAAACCAACAAAGCAAACTTGAACATGTCTGGACTGAGAGGACGAGTTCGGGATCTGGGGAAAACTGTACATTTGATCGTCCGACGACCGTTTCCATTCACGATGTAATGAAAGGACAACAGTCAGTAATGATCAAAAAGCAATGATCCACGTTTCACCTCGGTACTGTGTTTAAGGTCTAAACGGCACTGCAACCACAAACATGGAGAAGAGAGAGACAACCGATTTCTTAATTTCAACTAATATGTTAAAATACATCGTACAGTACTAGCCAGGAGTGTGTGAAAAGGGTTCAGGGCTTTAGATATGGAAAAATGTCCATTCGAATGCATAATAAACAGTAAGTTCGAATATTCATGAGGAGACTAAAATAGGCATGAATCAAAGTGAAATAAAGTGCTGAAACTTTGAAGACCATCGGTGATACAAACAAAACATTAATAAAAAAAACAACAACACAATAATAATGATAATACATAGACGCTCTATATCCGTTTGGATATACATATAACAATTCTTATGTTACATTTATACACATTATTCTTCAATATTGCTACAGGAAAAATGTAAAAATAAAAAATCCACATTGTGGAAAACTGAAATGGAAAAAAAGTTCTATACAGCGGATCTGACGTTAGGGAACCTCGGCACAAAAAAACGCTCTTTTATTCAAATGTGTTCGGTCGAAGCGCGGTAAGAAAACGTATAGGCATTGCTTTCGGAACGTGAAGTCCAGAGTTAAACCAGCATCTCGGTATCTATAGCTACGTGGAATCCTACCTGCCATGTAAACACCACTGATGGAGCGACTGAGCTCAGGTATCTAAGAACAACTGACAGTCTGATCCAAAATAAAGCTCATTCTGCTATGGAACACAAGCTGCTGCCACAGTGGGTCGTAGGCTGCTACACCTTCATCTTTCGGCAGAACAAAACAAAACGTTTGATTTGCTTGTTTATTCGTCGCCCGTTTGGGAGGGTTTCCTTGAATCTGGCTGAAATCTGTTGTTAAGGCACCCACATCTTTGGGTACTCATGCCACGGAAAAGTGAATATTACACCCATAAAGTAAGTAGGTAACCCCTTAAGAATGTAACTATTTCAACACATAAAACTTAAAAATAAAATACTGAAAAAAAAAATTATACTGAAAATACATCCCTTGTGGGGAGCGCTCTCAGCCATTTGGGAGAATCTTATAAGAGTAAAATGGGCAGAAAGGGGCTGTGCACTAAATGACTGGGCTTTTAAAGTGTATGTGTAATCTTTGGGGCTTTTTTAATTAAAGCCTGGGCAAACCAATCAGAGCCAGTCCACATAGTACACAATTCACAATTAGAGTACAAATAAGGCATTTCTTGTTTGTTTTTTTTAAAGGGTTTTCCCAAATATCCCCCCAATTTAGTAATTTCCACACACTAGCTCTGACTCCCCCAATCACGTGTTACCATCAACACTGGGTGGGTGAAGGTGAGCGCATGCATGAAGCACCACTGTACCTTTTAGGGCTGCCACAACATCACTGGACAGTTTAATGTGCTTGGAGGAGAACACAAAACCCAACTCTGTTATGTAGCAAAGAGATGCCCATGCTGGTTAGCGTTACACTGAGTGATGGGGGAGAGGGAGGACCACTCTACCCACCCGGAGAGAGACGTCTGAACACGGGAGGCTGTGGAATCAGTGAGTGATCTCCTGACGATCAGGACAACGCTGAGACAGTTGTTCCACAGTTGGGCACATTTCACTATGTCGTATAACTACGTATGTGACATATAAAGAATCCTCAATCTTGAACTTGGAAGCCCATAAATAAGACAAATTTGTATTATTACATCCTTTGATATGTGTAGAATTACACCCCTTTTCTCTCTATCAAAAGTGATTTCAAGAACAAGGTCACCTTTCATGGGGATTCACATATTAAGGGAACTGATCGAGAAAAAACTGAACTGATAACTGAACTGAGGCATCTCTACTGCTGTTGTTATTTCTGTGCTGAAGGGACCCCTGCTTTGAACAGTGTAGGAGATCACTGAGTGCGCACACTCTGTACACGCGTGTGCATCAAACTGAAAAAGGAAACTCTGCCTTCTTGCATATTGCATTTTGTCCTGAAATCGACTGTATACACATACGATATTTGCTACTATACACACACACACACACACACGCACGCACACACACACAGGAGATATTCTACACCAATGAGAAACTAGTCTGGGGTTTTCTTGTCCTTACAGGATTAAAAACATGTTTAAAAGTTTCTTCAGTGGCAAAGCATCCTCACTCAAGCCTCCGTCCATCTCAGAGGTCCTTCAACAGCAGGGTCAGTTGTCTGCCAAATATTTACCTGGAGGAAGAAGAGAGCAGACGAAATAAAACAGGAGAACAGACCTCAAAGTAGAAACTAACTTTTACTTAAATGTATTTTTAAAGCCTCTGGGAACCGAAATATGTGATTTCATCTCATTTATTTTGTTCTTTGGCGCCCAATATATTTAACATGTGTACAATAACCCCTCAGTTTTACGCGGATCAGCATTCGCGGATTCAATCTAACGCGATTTTTTCTGAGAACCGAACTGTATTAACTCCACCAGTCCAGCGGTGGCAGTAATACACTGAAAAGTTGTCAACCGGCATAAAAAAAGAAGAAGAAGCTGCTGCAGCATGTAGCATGACTGCTCTGTGTCTTGTCCTCGTATTTTAGTGTCCCCCCCATTTTCAACAGTTATCTCAGTTTATTTAGTATTAGTAAGCTGTGCTCTTTGGGTAGAGAGAGTTATTTCAACATTTCTTTTGTGTACGAATGTTTGTTTTCACCCTGCTGTTAATGCTATTGTTTTTTTAAGCAATAAAGTTTCCTGACTCTGATTATTTATTTATCTTTTATATTTGGGGCATATTTAGGGTTAGCACAATACAAATTTGTAGGCATTTTTTTTTTTTTTACCGTAACACAACATGGTTTTTCACTATACGCGGATGCTCTTAGAACAAAACTCCAGCGAAAAGCAGGGGATTATTGTATACAGTAATCAGGTATAGCATGACACGAAATTCAAACAGTAAAAGTATCATGAACACTTTCAAATAACAGGTCTGCATTTAAAAAATTCGATTTACAAAAAGAAATATGGATGAGCATTGGGCATCCATCCAAACAGAAGTGTTAGGATTTTCGGAATACGCATCCAGAAATGAAGTGAATAGGAACCTTACCTTCTTTAAGGCTTCGTCATGTTAAAGCTGGTTAATGTTTATCGTGAGCCAAGGATGGCTGCCAGGGGTGAGCCGTGAATTTTGTCATTTTTTTAGCAGTATTTTATTATATTTCTTAATTATTTTTTGATTTTGCTGAATGTCAGACCACAGCACTTTATATTTAAATTGCATCTCTGAGTGACATCCATTCCAGTCCAGTGTCTGTTCAATTCCTACACAAACACCTCATTCTGCTTTATGAGGGACTGATTAGTGATCAGCTGAATCCCATCTTATTTAATGAGGAAAAGTATAAAACACTGCTGTAATCGACTCTCTCCTCTCACACTGAGACCAGTTGGATGGTGAAACACTACTAGAAGTTCCTCAAAGGTAATCCTTGCTCTTATTATTTAAGAGAGAACCAGAGATTTGTTTTCTTTGAATTATTCAGGTTTCTCTTATTCTGATGTTTTATCATTTCCTTTAAAATTCTGCTTTAAAGAACAATATTATTATTTGGAAATGAGGAGAAATATCAGAACTTGCACCTATAAAAGATAAAACCTGAGGAACTTAACATCTTTGCAGTGCTCTCTTATTTTTTTTCTGGAGCTGTATTTCACTCTAGGTTCCCTGGGACCTTCTTATGAACACACCTGCAGAGAACCTCTTCTTGACCAAAGAGAGTCTGTAGCCCGCTCCCACCAGGTGAAAATCACAGCCAGAGAGCGTGCTGCCCTCACTGGTGAACTGCACAGCCAGCTGAGACGGTTTACTGGGGCCTTCTGAAAGCTGGAAACGGCCCAGCAGAGCCCCGACGCCTGAGAACCAGGAAGACAAACAGAGAGAAGCTCAAACTCTTAAGATTTCAATTCAGTCTCTACCTAAAATAGCAACTGCTGCACCCATTTGCGGGAGGAGATTTTCAAAATTGCTTGAAAATGATTCCTTTCATGTACGATAAATCCATCATTTGTTTGCTAATTTGACGTCACAGTTACCTCCGTTTTCTGATTTCTGCGAGAGCTCCGAGACCTTCCACAGAATCTTCTGTGTTTCTGGGTTCCTTAAGAAAAACATCAATGTAACAAACACAGTACTGTGAAGCACAAACTGAATCAGTTCGCTCTGTTCTCCTCATTCCTCAGATTTGACAGTGATTTGGAGTGTTTTAATGGTTTTTATACATTTTCTCTGCTGTTCTGTCAGGGAAAAAATCGGGCTGAAATCTGCTGTTTTCTCTGCTGTTCTAAATCAAAAGCAGCAATTCCTGCAGCATTCCTGTCATCAGGGAACATTCAGCTCTGACCTGCCCCCTAGTGGACATATCTGTATATAAACAAAAGAAACAGGTGAGTGCGGGGACAATAACTCATCTATGACAGCAAGAATTAGACTAGATGAGAAATATCTGATAATATACTCTGGCCTTCCAAGCCTGCATAGATGCTCACAATAAAAGAGAATGTCATTTATGTAAGGAGCTGCTGTAACCTCCCGCTGTTACACATGCTGGCCTCTTTCACACAGCAGAACATCTTTTGTTTTACACAAGTGGTTTATGAATAATGAATTACTTCTCAATTATTAATGGCAGGTTCTCACCAGGTGGCTGGTGGCAGCATGGCCTGCACTTTCGTCACGCCACCATCCACAGGCACCATGAAGTGGATGTTGGCGAGGGGTATGGGGCTGGCCATGGCCTCTGCGTTGTATTTGTAGTCTATCCTGAGGTCTGTACTGTTGATGTCTCCGCGCCAGCTCACTGCCAGGTTTAGTGGAGTTGACTGAATGCCCTGCGCCAACACCTGGTCAAAGAAACAGAGATGACCCACATCAAACAATACTAGGGGTGTTAAGCGGTTTAAAAAATGAATCGAATTAATTACAAGCTCTGATAAAATGAAGTGAAAGTGATTATTCGGTCAAACGTGAACACACCACACCACAGCACACAGTGTGGACAGCACGAAATTCAGCCTCTGCATTTAACCCATTCACCAAGTGAAGCAGGGGGCAGCTACGAACACGGCGCCCGGGGAGCAGTGTGTGGGGGCGGTACCTTGCTCAGGGTACCTCAGCGGTACCTAGCGGTCTTGGGAATCGAACCCAGACTTTCTGAACACAGCTCGAATGCCCTAACCACTAGGCTACCACCTGCCCCAAATCATCTGAATTAATCGCTTTTTTTTTTTTCCACTGTTCATGTGCAATAGTGGTCACAACAATCGAACACTGCTGAGGGAGAAAACAGGAAATGCTTCAGCAACAATGACAGAACTATAAGGTGCAGTTTAAGACCATGTACATAAACGCACGGGTGTCAGAAGCATTTTAATGTGGGCAGACCCACGGATGGCCTGTCTGGAATGGGGTTGGGCGGTGTGAGGGGGCTGTAGCGTAGTGTTTTCCCAGGGGTGGGGGGCTCCAGGGGTGTCTGCTGCATGTGGCGTCTCGCATGTTTCACTTCTACAAATCGCTGGGTGGATAAGTGAGTGGGGGGGACGAAACAAATTGAATAATTGTTCCAGTTCCCATGCATACAAGGCATCTCAAGGACCGCCGGGTTCGCTCCTAAATTTACATTTACAGTAATCTCCCGCTTTTTGCAGGGGTTACGTACCACATTGTGTTTTCTAAAAAAAAAAAAAAAGCCTATTTTTAAACCCGAGTGTAAACCCTTAATACGCCCCCAAATATGCTCCCAAAACACTTCAGTTTAATGCATTACCCTTAAAGAAAATGTAAAGGTAAATAAATAATCTGAATACTTTTGCTATTGCTTAAAAAACCATTAGCATTAGAATTAGCAGAGTGCGGCGAGCAAAAACAAACACTTGTACACAAAAGAAACGTAGAAACTCTCTCTACCCACATGTTTAAATGGGGCACAGCTTACTAATACTAAATAGCTGTTGAAAAGGGGCGGGGGGGGGTTGAAACCCTAAAATATGAGGACAAGACACAGAGTAGTCATGCTACATGCTGCAGCAGCTTCTTCTTCTTTTTATGGCTGTTGACAACTTTTCAGTGTATTACCGCCACCGCTGGACTCTTTTATCCAGAGCGACTTTCATTTCCTAACTACAGGGGGCAGTCTCTCCCCGTAGCAACTTGGGGTTAAGGGTCTTGCTCAGGGTGGTATGCCGAGGGTAGGATTCAAACCCATGACCTTTTGGTCGAGAGGCAAGTATCCTACCCACTAGGCCACTGCCACCACCTGCCTTGCATTGAGGTATTTTACATCTGATGTTCTCCGATGGTACAAAGATTCCTTATTGCATGAATTGCAGATAACAGTACTCCTATCAGCGGTTCTGTTTTTAAACGTAAACTGTCCATTCACTGGGCTAAGCAGCGCATTCTCGTCTTCATTTTACAGAGCACCTAAGGCCAGAACAGAACTGGGGTAAAGCCATGTGGTGCGATTAATCAGCTTCATTCTTAATTCTCTGTGGTTAATTGATTGAAATCAATTCGACACCCCTAAAATATACACATATAAAACATGCTATAAATATAAATTCCGAAGAAATTCTCTGCAGACCATTATAAACCAGTCCATACTGCTGTTAGCACATCTGCTTTTTTTTTTAGAGCCGGACCGAGAGCCCACCTGGTATTTCAGCATGTCCACGTTGTAGTACGTGGCCTGGGGTCGCTGGTCAGCCACTTTCTTCAGATGAGTCATCAGGTTGGGCATATTCACCCAAAACTCCTTACAGTCGGAGACAGCTGGCATGGTGTCACTGTCAAGTCAAGGTTATTTATAACACACATTATCATAAATATCACACATGAAGGTCATGCAATGTGCTTTACAGGAAAAGAATGAAAATAAAAAATAAATAAATTTAAAAAATGCCTATTTTTATAGTGTAAACCCTAAAAATGCCCCCAAACATGTTCCCAGACCAATTTAATTTCATTTTAAACTTATTAATCTTGAAGATATTGTGGAGATAAATGCACATCCGAAGTGTTTACGCTGAACACCAACAGCACTAGAACGTAAATACCGTGGCGAGTGTGAGAGAGAACACAATAACACACTATTCTTCAAGCAAAACATCTTTCATTCTCAACTTTTACAGCTTTGAACAGACGTTTGCATTTACACACAGAAACACACATTAGTTCACTAACTCTACTTCACGAACACAAAAACACATTGCAACTGGGTCAACTGCGCCGCAAAGCGAGTCATTCAGAGGAGAAAGACGAGTGTGTCCTAAATCGCGCACTTGCACACTTTTAGTGTGCGATTTTAGGGCGTAGTGCGTAGCGCTCACACTACAAACTAAGCTAAAACTCAATGCACTGAAACAACCCGGACGGTGCACTGAAAACAGGCAGAAAATGCAGTGCAGAACAATGGACACTATGCGCACTAAGCAGATGCCATTTTGACCACGTAGCGGAGGGGGAGGAACTTTCAACAAGTTTTCGAGTTGAATAACGACTCATTTTGAAAGGGACTGAAACTGTGAAGAATAAATCTGGTGAGATCTCTTTATGTGAGAGTGTTTTTGTGCAAAGAACTTCATGAACATGTAGGGCTGGGCGATTAATCGCAAAAGTAATCGAAATCGACATTCAGAACATATAATCGATCAAATTTGTCAGTGAACTATGAGGGCAAAACAACAAAAAATAAATAAAATAATCGTTAATTAATCGTAATCGAGTTAAAATGTTCAATTAATCGAGATTTAGATTTTAGGCCAAATCGCCCAGCCCTATGAACATGTTTTGAAGCCCACTGTAACGGCTCGGCCTGTGGCCGGTGAGGGCCACTGTTTTTGGTTATAGTTTGGGTCTTTTATTTTGTTATCCTGTTCTGTTTGGTTCGTTTGTCACGTGTCTTGGTTTCATCTGTTCTGTGTTTAGGGTCACGTGAGTTTTGCACCTGTTTGTGTTTAGCGTCTTAATGACTGCCTGTATTTAGTTCAGTTCTGTGTTTTCCCCCTTTGT
>JBBPDC010000011.1:7806929-7825186 GCA_037974485.1 Hemigrammopetersius urotaenia | reverse complement strand
CCCTCCCCTAAAACACTGAAATACGAGGACAAGACGCAAAGCATTCATGCTACATGCTGCTCCAGGCTTCATCTTCTTTTTTATGGCGGTTGACATCTTTTCAGTGTATTACCCCTTCCGCTGGGCTGGTGGCAGTAATACAGTAATACTGAATCTGCGATTGCTGATCCGCGCTAATCTGAGGGGTTACTGTATATTGAAAAGAGGAAAAACTGTATTCCATATGGTTCTTTGAGTTGTCATGGTTCTATATACAGTGTGACATATATAGAACTAAAGCGCTGATAAAGACCACTTTTTAAGACGCGTCTGTTTATTTCTTGGCTTGAAAGAACAGCAGAGCCCCTTTTGGTGCTCATTAGAGTTGTTCTGGTTCTACATGTAGTATGAGCCATTGCCTTTACCGAAGAACCGAGTTTTAGGGGTTCTTTAGTAAAGTCTGAACCCTTCTGTCACAATAGCAGAACCACTTTTGGTGCTGCATAGAACAATTGTTTAAAAGGTTTGTTTGAAAGTCCCATATGCAACGTCCATGTGAAACACATTTAAGAATTCAAATGGTTATAGGAGCTTTCAGGATTCGCTATAAAACCCTCGCCTTTACCGAAGAACCTCTTTTACCCTGAAGGTTTTTCCATGTTCTTTGGAGACTTTAGTTTTCTTGAACGTTCTCGATTGACAATAATATCCCAAGCAAAATATAAACACTGTCAACCAAATATTTCCAAAATGTACAGATTTTTAATAGGTTCTTTGGGAAGACGTGACACATACATGACATCACCAGGGCAGTCAAATGAGTTTGTGCTGCAGAAATTCGAATAATTTTATTAATAACAACAGTAACAAATGATCATTCCACCAGGGAACTCACAGATACACTACAGTGTACATAACCTTCGCCTTTGCAAGGATATAAATGTGCTTGTTTTTTTGCTTGTAAAAAACAAGCACACAAAAAATAAAACTAAGAAAGAGTTTATGTTAAGTAGCTTTTTGTCATCATTGGAAACCTGACTGGTTGGAGAACGGCCTTGTCACTTTCAGTGAACTGCGCTCATGGTTTCCTGCTTTAAATACTTGAAGAAAACAGGAAATCGTTTCACAAAGGAACATTAAAATATTTCAAAAAAGCTAAAAAACAGTTTTCTCTCACACAATCTCAAAAAAGTGAGTGTGAGCTGCATGTGGCCGTACCGATAATGTATGAGAGCTACAGCGAACATAACAGCCCGTTTGGCTTTATAGGAACCTGGTGCAAAACGGGAGAAGACTACTTTGGCCTTAAGTGATTTCAGCTAGATGATTTAAGACTTGTGTGTAGGCTTATCACCACATCCTGTGTTTCACGGGTCTACGCTAACACACAGCGAAACAAAAGGCATTGACGTCAGGGATCGTTACCCAGGCGCTCGTTTTTTTGGCACGACTCGGAAATATTTTGGAGTTGTTCTCCGGTTATGGTCACTTATATGCCTCTTCTTTGCCTTGATAGACCTAAAGCCTCTGTAGTTCCTCCCATTTGCAAGGTTGCGATGACCTTTTTGTACCCCTCTGCAAGATCACCATAAAAGGGCGCTTTTGCAAGGCAGAGAACCGGCTCTGGTATTTCAGGATAATTACAAATTAGACTTTTTGTTTTCATCAGGGTACTCGTACCCTCTGACAGCTTATCGGCCCATCATAAAGTGGTTTCAGTGTCACCGTTAAAGTGCTTTCATCACTGGTTCTTTGGATTCTATTTACAATAGATACACTGTACCAGATGTTACAAAAAGTGAAACACTGTCTTGCAAAATACAAAGAGTGAATGTGAAAGTACAGGCTTGAGAGGATGAACAGTTCTATTGCCCCGAATCAAGGAAGACTGATAAAAAAAACCCTGGCAATAAACTCCACATTCCATACGACGTACGCCTGTGTTTAAGGAAGATAAAAGTCACAAAAGTGTCCTACAGGAAAGTAAATCCGTCCGATTTGTAAGTCAGTAGTTCTCCTTCATAGCATCTCGAAGTCAGAAACTCTGAAGCCGAATTTCTGACTGGGTGTGTTTCTTTCAGTCTAACAGCTGCTGGAACACCACTGTGGAGCAGTCAAGCTTCAAGTGACTGCAACTGCAGGGTACAGGTCCAACTTCGTAGGTCCATCTGCCTCCCGAAGAGACTGCTCCACTCCATCTGATGACTGAAGAAAGAGCAGGACGCCTCGCACCAGTTTCACGGACCAGTCAAGCTCCCTCTTCTCCAGCAGGAGTTTAGTAGATCTCCATTTCATTGCTTAAACAATATCCATGCAGTCATGGTGAGCTGCTACGTCTCTGTGATCGAAGACGTAGGACTCGGACTGACTGTATCCATTCGAGCTGTCTCTGAGTGTCTCTGAGTGTGGTGGACTGCGTCCTGCTGAGGTGGATCTCCCCCCTCATCACCCTCCAAAGTCAATTCAAACTGGAACTTGTCCCCACCGTCGCCTCCTGTCTCATAGAACGGAGGAGAGGGGCTCTGGGGGATCATGCTGTGGTACCAATTCCTGTTCTCCTCCAGAGTGTCCAGAATGTCCTGGGCGTCAGGGTGCACCAGGTCAGCCCATGTCTCCCATAGAGGGTGCACGATGTAGTCAATGAATCCCACCTGGAGAGAAAAATGAGAGCATGATCAAATTAAGAAAGGATCACCAAGCTTGCTTTGAAAGTGTCGCAATCCCAAAATGTGCTCTCTCTGGTTAAACTAGTCTACCAACCTGGGACTTCTCCACAGAGGCAGTGTGCTTGTCACACATGGGGCTGATCTCCATGCCACGCTCCCTTTCCCTGTCACCCTGGTGGAAGAACTCATCCATTATGCGATCCGTCCATTGCCGATACACATCTAAGGGTTTGGTGGGGTTGCTAAGGTCAGCGCAATGGACCATGTTTCGCAGAACCTGAGGACAACATGAGGCAAGGAGGTTGATTAATATACTCTGATAGGTTTAAAAACTGGACGTGGTTACTTGTGTTAAGGCTTTAAATGTAAGCAAAGCCTCACCTGTATTCTATCTGTGTAGTTGTCCAGCAACAACACTCCTGAGCTGGTCACTTTCTTGGTCTCCACCATGGTCTTCAGGTCCGCCAGCAAGCTCATGTGTTTTGACATGTCTGTTGCCAACACCTAACGAGAGATGAAAGAGAACCTTAACTAAAGGGACTCCAGGAATCAGAGGACATAACATCCCATAACATAGAGAGGTTGCTGTCTTACCATGTCGATGACCATCCTTCTGAGGGACTGCCGCTGCTTCTTCGAAACGTTTTGAAAAATATCACAGTTTTCCCCTTGGAGGAGTTTGAAGCCTACAGCCAGATGGTGGTTCTCAAGCACGGATTCGTCGTTGTACATGAGGGCCAGTTCCGAGTCTGCAGCAAAGACGAAGCAGATGTTATTATGCAAAACTCAGAGGACATGGCTGAACAGAAGCATTCGAGAAAACAGACACAATGGAATGAATATTTGCTCTTTGGTGGATCTCCATCTGGTTCTGGTTTGTCTAACTGCATGTGAAGGGAGGGGTGGAGGGGGCAAGAGCACTTACTGGTATTAATTAGGAACTGGTTGGAGACCCCTGGGTGGTCCACGTCGTGGATCGCTGCCGCAAAGATGGCTGCCAGAATCTCCAGGTCCGTGAAGACCGCCTGTGAATTCGGAAAGACGGGGGGAAATTAGTGCGAGAATCGCTGCATTTTACTCAAAGTGACAAATCTCAAAAAGCCGAACGCTAAGCAGATGATTTGAACCAGCCTCGGTTTTTGCTGTGTTTATTCTCGACTGAGTGAAAACATGAACAGTATAAGTGTGCTCTAGGCAGGCCAAGGCGCATAGTTTGGCGACTAGTGGGGTTCTGCTTTCAGTACAGACTAGATTAATCCCTACAGGTACAGAAGATATAAATACCACAGTTTCAGATCAAACAAAGTGACCTAAAAATAGACCTTTCATGCACGCCATGAACGTCAAGGCTGTAATAGGGAGATAAAGTTTGCTGGCATGCGAGAGGCAGAACTCTCTCATAGTCTCTTACATCTAGAGCAGGGGTGGACAGCAGGATATGCGTGGACTGTGCGACATCAGCAGCATGCAGGCTGTTGTGGTAGGCCACGTCTGAGTGATAGTGGTCCTCGAGGGTCATCATGTATGTAACGAAGGTGTCCATTGGGATCTTGAACGTCTTCATCAAGTCTCTTTCCTGCAGATAAGACATTCAGCTTAGTCTCAAATACCAAGAAATAAAACCTTTTACTGAACTAATTCCAGAGTTCTTACCTGAAAGATGGCGTACATGACGCACGTAAGTGGACGCTGATGCGAATGCTCAGCAATCCTGAAGATGTTCAACCCCCACTTGTTAACGTTCTCCAGGTCCTGAAGAAAAGAAGATAAAGATGCTGATTCTGTTCTAAAGCCCATGGTGGGCAAGCACAGCGTTTCCGTTACAATTTTGGAGAAACCCACCTTGGCGAGCAGGTCTTCCAGGTCCGTCTTGACGCCGAAGCGGGCCACGCTGCAGCTGCTGGAGATGCCTGGGCCGTGTGTGACCTTCCTCACCCCACTGATCTGAGTCATGAGCTGCTGCTGCTGCCCTGGTTGCCTCCTTTTCCGTTCCCGAGACTTTGGAGTAGGCGACGGGATCTCCAGCTCATTCTGTTTGTCTGCAGGGCGAGGAGGGGGGAGGTTTCAGTCTGTCATTTATGCTAATATCCTGGAACCGCTCGACTCATAACTGATACTGTGACCTTTGAGGCCTTGATGTCAGTTCATGTGGCTAAAACCATATCTTTAGCAAAATAAGACAGAGGACTGAGTCACATGCCATGAAAGCATGTAAACATCGCCGCTAAGAGTAAAAGGCTGCCATCTCTCTGAAATGTCACTGACGACACAGTCCAGGGAAAGAACCCTCATTACTTTGTTCACAAAACAAAGATCCAAAGCAAAACAGAGAATCCTGTCTAATGAACTGTTTAGAGGGAATTCAAAGAATTGCTTCAGGGAGGTCATTCGAATGGAGGTATATGTGTTGGCTGAATGTGTCCCACATCTGTCCTGTTTGTTTGTTGTGCCACTACAATGTCTTTTCTGATTACCTCTCATGTTTTTTTTTTCACTTTTTCAAATGATACGCCTTCTCATAACCCTGCAGTTGAATCGTTTTTCGTGCGCCAACAGGCTCTGCATGCTCTGCTGCAGAAAACCTGCCCATTCAAAACCAAGCAGTGGGCCGCATAGCTTTGAACTGAAAGGTGAGGGGAGTACGGTGACCCCTCGGAATGAAACACGGACGACACTCTTTCTCCCCCTACTCTGTTACTCTTTTGTCTGCCTCCCCCCTTCCTCTCCACCCCCTCCTCTACCTCGTGTTCCACACTCACTCACTCACTGGCTTTTTCTCGGCAGGCTGCAGACCAGATCAGACTGGTTAGAAAACGGCGGTGCATCCAGCTACCGTACCCCCTCCTTTGTCTTTCTTTCTTTCTTTCCTCTGTCTCACAGCAGGGAAGCTATGCTAGCTGCTTCGTTGTCTGCGTCTTCTTCCCTGATTTTCCATATTTTTATTATTGAAACCGCCGTTATGAAGTGCAGAGCTCTTTTCTTTCCCCGAGTCGGCTGAGTGTGTGTCATAAAGTGTGGAGCGAGCCACGAAAGATCCGACTCACCTAAGAATGTGTTGGAGATGAACTCGGACACCTGATTGCCGGAGCGGCTCATTTCCGACAGGTGCGTCAGCTCACGGTTCAACATCCTCTTGAACTGAAAGATGAAAAGAAAAAGCCCAGCCGTGTTAAACAGTGCAGAGAATCATAGAAGGATCTTGCCATCTGTTGCACAGGCCTCGACTGAACTTCAAATACGCAGTCAGAGGTCATTTTCAGAAACGTTTCGGTCACAGAGGATTTAGGCGATTATGATGCATGTAACAAACATACACGTAACAAACACAAACATACACACAGACACACCTTAATGTAACCCCAGGACACTGAGAGCAGGTAGTTGACCTCAGGCATACTGGACATCCCAAAAGTGGCCACAAGATACCCAGTCAGCACCTCACTCCTATCCTGCAGCTACTGGACCACACTGCTACACTCCCAGCGCGCCGGAAACAAAGCATGGCATCCTTGCCATATCCCACTCTGCATTCTGTCGCATTCCCAATCCAGCGTGGGAAACAAGACGCATCCAAGCAGAATTCCAAACTGAGAGAGAGACGGGTGTTTTTCTCCACATCCTACACCTACTGCCTGTTTCTGCCTCAGTCTGCCTCGTTCCACTCTTCTCTTCTTCCTCTGCACTCCCTCCGTCTACTTTCTCTCGCTCGCCTCTCTCTCTCTCTGTGCCCTATATCCTGCTGCAGTTCGGGAATACCCTCGACTGCACGTGTGCACTCACAAATGTGAGCTGTACGATCTTTTTCTGGACTCTTCCCACCGAGCTTATAATACCACACAGGGCTTAATCTGTAGACTCACTTCAGGAGACACACACACTCACGCCTGCTACTCATCCAGACAAACGAATCATCCTTCTTTTGTCTGACTCCAGAGGAAGTCAACAAGTGATTCTTGTGCCAAGTCAGTGAGTCTCCCTGTCTCTTACAGAATCCACTCCACCTTTCCTCTCTTCATCAACCCTGTTTTCAAGACACGGAGGTTTGGTCCGTACGGCCTGGCTTTTTGTTAAGCGGGAAAACTTTATGTCACTTTTTACGTCAAAACCTCAAAGCAAAGTTCTTTAAGAGTTTCATTCATAAAACCAGGGCAACTGGTCCTTTACATGGTTAAACTCTTTCCCTCAACTGTGTATGGTTCTTTAAAGAATTTTGTAGAAAAGTCTTTTTGCTGCACAGGTTGCTTTAAAGTTCTGAGCCAATACTGGATTGATGCTGTTAAATTCTGATCCGGAACACAAAAGTTTTGGAACTTGTTTATAGAGTAAAAACATCCATTTCTAGAGTTAAGCATCTTTCTAGCAATGCAAAAACACTACAGTAATCGCTTTCATTACAGGCAGAGAGTGCTACTCCAGTCGCAACTCACCTCTGCCCAGCCTTTCAGAACTCCTGACTTTCTCCTTTTCTCAGAGCAGCATAGTCCCATGGTTGCAGGCACGATGCGTTCCGAGTGCGTGTGTTGGCCCCGCACTGCTTGCCCTCGTTTTGACAGATGCCAGGAAGTGCGTTAGACAAAGACCTGGCTGATTCACCTCTCTCTCCCCGAGTGCCCGCCTCCCTCCTCCCTCCCCCAGCTCCTCCCTTGCCCCCCCCCACGGCCCCAGGTACACACACACACTCATTTCAGCCTCAACACACTCATTTCCTGATTACAAACCAGCGCGCCCCTCCACCCCCTCAACCAGACCGCCGTCATTTCAGTTTTTCATTTTTGAGCCCAGTTGTTTCCTGCAGTGTGAAAAACTGCATCGGTGCTGGAGTGAAAACACTGCCGGCAAACTTCACGCACGTCTGGGCCCGAGTTCAGCTCAACTGGGGAAAATCAGACGAGCGGAAAGTCCATTTGTGCCCAATCGCGTAGCCCAGGCCGTGCGGTGATGTGGGTCCAGTATTACTGCATAGCCGTCTCTGGCTTCTTATCAGTGTAAACAGGAGAACGGGGTCAGGTGCAGAAAAGCAGTCGTCCCGGGCCCTGCTCTGACCCAACAGGTCGAGCTAAAGGCACCGACAACCAGTTTTGAAATGAGAATGAGAAGCATCTCCACCAAAATACAGACTTTAATCCAGTTATTGTTAATCAGTACCTACTATAAATGATTTAGTAGCTAGCTCCCCTTATAAAAGGACAAATAAATGCTCATTATCCAAAAGTTTTCTCTGATTTTGTGCAGAACTGTATATAGAGATTCAGTATTTATGATGTATGTATTTAAAATATCTATTTCAAATACAAAGAAGAACAACAGTAATAATAACAATAATTACAAAATAATAATAACAAAAGAATAATAATAACAACAACAACAATAATAATAATAATAATAATAATAATAATAATAATAATAATATTGTATTATTATACAATATTATCATATTTTGTATTAAAATACTGATCTTGCATGAGGTGGGAGACATGCAGGTTGCCAGATTTCCATTTTTTTGTTGCATAAATAGCTACAATTATTTAACGGTTTTAGTTTTAGTAGCCTAGGCTGAATCTTTATGGGAATTTATGGGATGTTCTAGAAACAAATCAGAGCCACTGATTCTAAAAGCTTTCTTTACATGCAGGTAAAAGTAGTTTGTCGGGGGTTAACAGATGGCCTTGAACTGGTTTGCATGTTTCTGCAGGTTTGCATTGTCCCGGCTGCCTGGATTTTTAATGAGAAATCTGACATAACCCTTCAGAAGGCTGTAGTGATTCTGAAGCGGACATGGGCCTCCAGCGCTGGCTGGAGGAGAGAGCGCAGTGAGGAGCGTGAATTTGCAGTTTGAGCAGCAGCGCTGGCAAGGCTTCCCTCCAGCTATAAAGCGATCCCTCACTGTGCGCAAACATAACCCTGAAATCAGCAGTCAGATAACATCCTGTTGAACTACTGCAGCCACACACACACACACACACACACACACACACACACACACACAGAGTCTGATAAAAGATAACGCAGTCCATTAGTTCATCAGATGAAACACTGCAGTCGAGCTGCAACGTACTGTACTTTATAAGTAAATTGGTCACAGATGTTTGATACATGTATTTAAAATACATGCTTCTGGTTTTGTATTTTAGTGTTGTATTGCAATTAGAATGAAGGTAAAAATACCTTCTATATGACATTATACAGAATTCTGTCAGGCATTCGCCCAGGTTTGTTCAGCTCAGCATTAAAAATTGATCCCTTACAAACTGGGAGTCGTGCAAAATACCAGATTTGTTTTTTTTACTAATTGCTACAGTTTTTAAAAGTTACTGTTAAGTTTTGGTGTTAGTTTTAGGAGCCCATGCTGACCATGGCGTGTTGTAGCTAACAAGCAGTGGCCCTCACAGTCAACGTCAGCTCAGCCTTCGCCACTGGCATACAACTATTTTTAGTACTTTATTTTTTAAATATAGAGAGAATTTGGCATCTTATTTAAAACACCCTTTGGTGGTTCCTTGTTACTCTCATGGACACGTCATTTATCATTAGTACCATGGAATACCACAAGAGGGTATCAAAATGTCCCAGTCGATGGGTGGGATTACACTGTACCATAAATAAAGCTTTTGGTTTACATTCATAACTGTGAAAAAAATACATAACAATACATACTACGTATGACCATATTTCATTTGAAAAATTAAAATGAACAAAAACAGCGAAACAGTAACTGCACAACTAGTAAAAGCTATAGTTTCCTCCCAGTTCAGTCCTTGAGACTAAAGAAATAAAAGTGGGGAAAAAAATCAACTGACTTAAGAAAATAAGATGGATAAGATGGCATGGTCCACTTAGCTGCTTGCTAATATTTAGTCTAATGAATTTATACTAATTATATATATATATATATATATATATACATACACAAACATATATATATATATAATTTGTATAAATTCATTAGACCAATTATTAGCAACCAGCTAACACACACACACACATTAGTAGAAATTGGTCTAGTGATGTACAGTAATAATCAAACCATAGCGACTGTCATTTTCCCCGCCCTGTTTTTAAGTTAGGATAGATCGAAGGCTCACCTTGTTGGAGGCCATGTCGCTGACAGAGCGGTACGTCTGGATGGTCTCCAGTTGGTCCAGGCACCAGTCCAGCTCCTCCATGGTCTCCAATGCTAGCTTCTGGTAGGACTCGTCTGGGAGGAGATATGCGGACATGCAGTCAGGGGCCAAGGGAGGTGGTCTGGCACCAGTGGGGCAAGTGTGATCTTTCATGTTGGTGTGGTTGTGCCTGCATTTTTCATTAGCACTGGTGCGGGATAGGGTTCTAATGGACCATTGGTTTAGTCTAGGATTTGTTACCCGTTCACCCTGTTTTACTGTCTTTCCATCTCCTTTGTTTGTTGCAGTAGGTTCCTCAGACGAGGCCTGTTCTGTCACTCAGTACCCAATACCCGATTATTTTTTCTCCAGATCTCTCTCTCTCTCTGTCTCTCTCTCTGGTTTTGGCGCTAATGTGTGAATGATCCTCAAGCCCAGGGGCGCTTCTAGAGGGAGGGACACTAAAGCTCCACTGTTCTCTCGCCCCCCCTCTGTCCTGCCTCGCTTACTGGGACTCTGAATATAAACAATGTTACACTTTGGGGATGCTTTGGTTATCTTGTTGGTTAAAAGCACCTCCGGAGGTGGTGCCGGAGTGTGGAAAAGCGTCTGGATACTTCTGAGTCGAGCATAAAGTTAGGAAACGAGGCGGAACGTAACGAGAGAAAAGAAATGGAGGGAGAAAGAAAGAAAGAAAAAAAGCCTCCACATCTCATCAGAAAGGCTCTCCCACCCCTGCACCAGACGGTTGCCGTTACTTTTGGTTGACACCGCAGCTCATGAGCCCCCCTACTGCTCCCTTTGATCCGCCCCGGGAGAAATAACGAGGTGGGGGGATGAAATCAAAGCCTGCGCTGTATTTGCAGGAGCAATACGAGAAGCAAACTTCACTCCCCCCCTCTTCTCTGGCAGGCTTCCAGACACAGCAGATCTGGAGCCAAGCAAATCAAACCGCTTCCCCCTGAAGGCCAGACGCCGCTAAACTACGGAGCAGACTTCCACTCGACACACTGACTGATGACAAAAGGCCGCTTCTGGGTTTCGAGATACACAACGTTGTTATGAAACAGAGTGTCATGCAGCGCAGAATACCTGAGATGTGTTAGTTCAATGCTCAGAGCGTGGGATGGGTCCCTCCCCAAGGGCATGCTGTGCTTCAGTGACCTTTGTGTAATGTTGCACTGCCAGGTTGCCTTGGTCTGCGCACATGGCTCCCTTTCACACCCACTCAGACCTCATCATAGTTAGGATGAACATCTGTCAGTTGGCCAAAGCCCTCCAGAGACACTGGAATGAGTGCGGAATATCCTACCATGGAAGCTGACGACACATTTCCTAATCAATTACTTTAATCAACATGATCTAAGTTGACGCGCACGGCCACATCTGTCTCCAGGCGACACGTGTAGAGGGGCCGTAAAACGGAGGGGAAGGTTTAGATTAAACACGCTGACGTCCGTGAGGGATATACGGAGCATTGCAGTTGATGAATAAGGAGCAGACTCCTGCTCTCCACATATGGGATCAGTTTAAGCCATGTGTCGATCTGAGGCCTGGCATGGATACACACGAATACTGCTGTCAATATGTCACTACCACGGGGAGGCAGAGAGGGGGGCTAAGTGCCGGAGCGTTCTACAGGGGACGTCACGCAACCCTAAAGGAGTGCCGTGGAACTGCTGACACCCGAAATTAAGTTTTCATCCAGAGTTAGAAGGCAGTATTACAAGTCAAGCGAAGAGTTCGGCGAATACTGGACCATGTGTGCACAAAAACTAGGGCTCCACAATACAGACAAAATAGCAGTATTGCAATCATACAACTACATACTGCAGTAGTGATGCCTTTCAATAGATTAAGGGCTCATACCGTCTGAAAAGAGCATGAATAAATAATGTTGAAGTTTTTATATGCACATCCATCTGCCATTTTCAAATCATACTTTTTATGTCGTGTACAGCTCTGGAAAAATAAGAGACTACTGCAAAAAAGTTCAGTTTCTCAGGTTTTATCTTTTATAGGTGAAGGTACTGAACTGCTTTACCTCAGCTTTTTGTTTTCCAAACTAAAATGTTGTTCTTTATAGCATCATTTCTAAGTAAATGACAATACATCAAAATTAGAGAAATTATGCAGTATTTACAGAACTGAGAGCAAAATGGCAATACAGTAATGTTCCAAGAGCACCCATGCATAGTGAAAAGCAGCAGAGTTGTGTTTTGGTCTAAAAATGCCTATTTTTATATTGTAAGCCCTAAATATGGACCTCAAATATGCTCCCAGAACATTTTAATTTCATTTCAACGTAAAGAAAATGTAAAGGTAAATAAATAATCAGAATCAGAAAACTTTATTGCTTTAAAAAAGTTAGCATTAACCGTTAGCATTAGCAGCGTGCAAATACTCAAAAGAAATGTTGAAATAACTCTCTCTACCCACATGTTTAGACAGGGCACAGCTTACTAATACTAAATAAATGGAGATAACTGTTGAAAATTTTGGGGGAACAGTTTAAAACACTAAAATACGAGGACAAGACACGGAGTAGCCATACTACATGCTGTAGCAGCTTCTTCTTCTTCTTCTTTTTATGGCAATTTTCAGTGTATTACTGCCACTGCAATCTGCGTTAGACTGAATCCGCGAGTGCTGATCTGCGTAAAACTGAGGGGTTATTGTAACTGGTCTCAGTGTGAGAGGAGTGTTGATTATAGCAGTGTTTTTATACTTTTCCTCATTAAATAAGATGTGATTCAGCTGATCAGTAATCAGTCCCTCATAAAGCAGAATGAGGTGTTTGTGTAGGAATTTAACAGACACTGGACTGGAATGGTTTCATACTCATAGAGATTTTAAAAATAAGCTCTCTTCTCTTTTTCCGGAGCTGAATATATTACACAAACCCACATGAAGCAGGAGGAAATAACACCTCAACCAATCAGGTTCTTTAATGGTTAAAGATTACAATTTTTTGTGGAAGACCTAAATTCACCCTTAACACACATACATTTTCCTGGAGCTGGGATTGGTCACACTGTCAGAAACACTGACTCATTTGCACATCAGAGCATATCTGTATTGCAGAGACATTGTTGTGACACACAACAATTTTCAATAAACTACAAAAATTGTGACACAGCAGTAAACGGTCGCTTTTATTCAATAGGCAAAGTTACGAGAATTTTAATATAATAAAATCTTATGTTGAACAGCATATATTTAACATTTCCTTCTTAAGACAAGAAAGTGCCCTGTCAAGTCTGTACGTGGTCTGTGATTGGATGCTGCCTCTTATGACGCACTTCTGTCGCAAACAAACTTTGGGGCTCCTCACCGTGCACCAATTCATACACAAATTGCTTTCTCATCAAGGGCCAAAGTACGTCCAGGTCTGCTGCTGTGTCTGATGGGTCCACCGTATGGGGCTTACTCCACAAAAGCCCATGGTGTGGATTTACCCAGAATCCACTTCGGGACCACAAAACCAGCTCTGTCCAAGTGTCTGGCTGTTCCAGTGTGGCCCCCCTCTCCCTCTCTAGCCTCACACTACTCCTCTCTGTCTGCTCGTGTGCCCCAGCCACACTGGTGATATATGGACCAGGCTTTTTCCCCCAGACCTGCTCATAAAGGAGCAAGGAGGCTGCAGCTTCTGCTGAATATGAGTCACAAAGTCATAAAGACAACACTGCTGCGTGCCTTGCGTCTGTCTGATGGCCAAAGTTAGACCACGTCATCCGATGCCTTTGAAACGTCCCATCAGAATCGGGACTGGGGCGATAAGGCCAACAGCCTAAGCTGTCCGGGAGAGGACCTGTGGTGATACTTGTTCAAGGTCGTTGATTATAATTGGCTGTTTTTATGGGGAGTTGGTACTACTGGAGGGCCACTGATTCACTCACGTTACTGCAAAGCTTCTAAATCCTCCCTGACCTCCTGACTCGGTCGGTGTAACTTTGCCCCACATTTCTTCTCGGTTTAAAATTTAATGAATGATCTCACTGGAGAAACAGCGAACCAATCCCGTTCACAGGAGCTGCATAAGCTCCCAGCCTTTTGGCTTCATCCTTCAGGGTTAACTGCCCCAAACTGAGGACAAGTAGCAAGGACACACACCATCCCATGGATCTCCTTGATTGGTAGAACTGTAGAATTCTGGGCTGGCATGACATGTGTGTGTTCATGAAACCAGAAATGAATAGAAATGAATATAAAAGCATTCTGGACTCACAGTGGAGGTTGCACTGTTTGTCCCGTTCCACTACCAACACTCGGCTGAAAAGGAGGAGGTGGTAAATTGGCACGGCCTCGCCAAGGCCTTTGGGACATGTGTGGAAAAATGCCCAGGGCACGCACTTGACCCCAGTACGGCTCGCTGCGTCCCACCCTCCCTCCTCCTGTTATTGTTTGTCTAGGGCTTCACACGTGGCCACAAAAGGACCAAAACTGACACTGGAACTGACCGCAGTGCTTTGACTCCACGTCATAAAAGCCACCAGCTTTCAACAGCAAAAGTAGTTCTAAAGAAAACAGAACTAACCGGCAAACCATGGCCACCAACATCACAATTCTGATATCAGAGTTTAGGTTGCTCTGGTCAGCACCTGCATTATACATGTAATGGTGGACACATCTGTCTGCCAATTAAAACAAAAGCAAAATCTGATGTCCACTTCAAGACTAATAACTTGTTCTGCAGATGAGGACTGTTTTGTTCCAGCATATGGGTGATGTTGTCCCAAAGCAGCTTTACAGTGTCCAGGTCTGAGCCTATAGTGAGCAAACCTTTCTAAAATTCCCTAAAGCTGGAGGAAGAATCCTCAAGAGGAAATAAGAATCAAAAGGGTCAACACCAAATAGCAAGAGAGGATGAAAACTATCACAAGAGAGATGACTAATAACAAGACAAAAAAAGTTTACAGAGTACATGGGGTCCTCAAATTATGACACAGATCCATTCCTTCGACAGTGATGTAACCCGAATTTTGGTGTTAGTTGAAACACACCTGAACCCAAGTCACTTACCGATCCTAATACAATTATAAAAACACAACTAAGCCTCAGAAAAAGGAAAAGGAAAGCCCCCTCACTGCGTTACTGCGTATTCTTCAGCCGCCAGTCCGTATGTTCAAGGCTAACAGGGTAAGTCGAACGGGAGTAGGAATGGGAGTGAGCATTGCAAACTCCAAATGTCATTTGTCGAGACTGTTGTAACTCAAGGACCCTCTGTATAGTCTATAGTTAGCTGTTTTCAGATCATTCAAGTCTTTAGCTGCTGTGCTCTAAGGACAGGACTACAGTAATCACCCGCTTTTCGCAGGGGTTACGTTCCAAGAGCACCTGCAAATAGTGAAAAAACGCACTGTTGTGTTTTGGTAAAAAATGCCTAAAAATGTTTATAGTGTAAACCCTAAATATGCCCCCAAATATGCTCCCAGAAACTCAGTTTAATGCATTACCCTTGTAAAATGTAACGGTAAATAAATATTTTGAATCCGAAAACTTTATTGCTTGAAAAAACATTAGCATTAATGGTTAGCATTAGCAGCCTGCCCTGTCTAAACAGACTCGTACACAAAAGAAAAGTTAAAATAACTCTCAACCCACAGGTTTAGACAGGGCACAGCTTACTAATACTAAATAAACTGAGATAAATTGAAAATTGGGGGAAGAGGTTAAAACACTAAAATACGAGGACAAGACACGGAGCAGTCATGCTGCAGCAGCTTCTTCTTCTTCTTCTTTTTATGGCGTTTGACAACTTTTCAGTAATACAGTTCGGTTCTCAGAAAAATCCACGTTAGACTGACTCCTGATGCTGATCCGCATAAAACTGAGGTGTACCCGTAGTAGCAAGTTTATTCCTCGCTTTACCTTACATTGCAAAACTCACCATTGCCCACACTGCCTACAGCCCTTTAGAGCTTCCTCAAAGGGCCAGCATGGCTTGCAGGTCTTCACTCCAACAAAACTGGAGCTCACTTGACCAGTTAAGACCAACTGAAACAAGTGGATGCAGGTGAACCACAGCGGCCCTTGCGGAGACAGTTGGACGTTTCTTGCCCGAGGGTGTGTATAACTAACATACTACACCTGGTAACATTTAGGGAGAAGGAAAAACACATTCTGAACTTGAAGTGGAAGTTAATGTGACAAAATTCCATTCCATGTCATTCTGGACCATTTGTTAAGGTCTGTTCATGAGTAACTTTGGACATAAGCTGTTTTGCCCTGACAGCGATGATATGCTCGAGGTCACGTACCTGAAAGATGGCTAAAAGCTAGGCTAGCAACTCTAGGTAATATTTTCTTGGAAAGGCTTCATGCAGAATTTTCTCCGAGGCATAAATCAGCCGTGTCCTGCCCTGCAACTCTCCGAGACGTTGATGTGTCTGACAGTTGTTGTTGTAACTGCATTTCTGACTTTTTTCCCCCTTTTTTCTTTCACTTAGAAGTTTTTATGAGGGTGTTTTTTATCTCAACCCACATCAAATGAAGCCAGTCTGGCAAACAGCAGAGTCCACACCCTCTCCTTTTCTTTCGTCTGTTTTTTTCTTTTGTTGCTTCCTTTCTCTCTATCGCTCCTGGCCCTCATCTCGGGCCTGTCTGACAGTCCACACAATGCGCCATAGAGCGCTCTTGGCCAGGGATTACTTTAGGGAAGGGCTGCCGGTCAACTTTACAGCTTTGCTGACGTCAATGGCATAATTCAAATACTAACCAGCGTGCACGCTCTGAGACCCACACCGCCACTTTACTGTCTGGAGGCCCAAAAAAGGCGGACCGGATTCACCACCGGGTGGAGGGGAGCCGGCGAAACAGGGCTAGGCAGGAATATCAGGCCTTGTTTGAACGTGAATGCAACAGTGAAGGTTGGCCTTTAAAATCCAGCAGGTTCAAGGGACCACTTAGAGCAGAATGTGTGGAAATGAAGCCTTTGCACAATGTTTACTGTCCTTACCAGTTTTTATTCATCATTAGCAACAGCAGGATTTTAGATTTCCTTGTTTTGGTGGAATTCTGATGCAGCAGACAGAAGACCTGGAGCTACTCTCCTGACCAGCTGAAGTGAAGGCAGTTCCGTTCCAAACATGAAAGGGCAAACCTCAGTACATACACTGGACCTCTAATTTCCAAGGATATTTGGGAATGCTTGTGTGTGTTAAAGTTCTGGAACATTTTTGCTCAGTCTTTACATCTGACGTCTACTTCTGCCTACCTCCTTTTTTTTTTATCTTTGGAGAAAAAAAAAGTTTTGCAATAAAATGCTGTTTTTGGACTATTGTAAACAACTGTAAGCTGGAATTTTAAAATTTAGCCATGTCATCTGACAACAAATATACAATTAATACCCCCCCCCCCTTTTTTCCCAATGAATTGTATTTACATCAAAATTGTAATTTAAAGGTTCTTTATAAATGCATAAACGTGGGGCTCATAAAGCGCCTGTAGAGGAGTCCAACCAGTCCTAGAGAAAAAAATCTATACAGTGTAGTATTGCAATATTGTTTATTATATCAAACCCAGCAGTGCAGACTATTAATATTTATTTACTTAATATCATATTTTAACTTGTATTAATTGGACTTTTATTTTGGTTCATATGCAGATGATATTGCTTCTGAAGTCAACAAGGTGGTGCAAGACCTTGTTCTTTGCCCCAAAACAAATGGTGCTAGCTTGCACCCTGCGCTCCAGGCACCATGACTGCACCCAGTGAGTCGATCCTCTTTGGCCTTAAACAAATGAGTAAAAAAGCTCATATCTGTTCAGTTTTTTGGGAAATGACTGTATATTCAGCCAACACTGGGTATGATCTAGTACATATCCAGCTGGTGGCCTAGTGGTTACAGTGCTGGTCCTGTGATCAGAAGGTTGTGGGTTCGAATCCCAGGCTTCACATGGTGCATGGGTTAATCACAGAGAAGAATTTCGCATGTTCACCTATAACAAAATGGTCACATTACTTTGACTGGAAGCAGCTGTAGGTTGTTGTTCTTCTCCAGGCTGCTCTTTGGAGTCGAAAATGCGAAACTACTGCTCTTCTCTCAAAGGGAATGCAGGTACTTTCCCATCTCAACTAGAAACAGGATCTGTAGATGGTTAACTGGCCTGTTGTGCTTGCAAACAGGTGGCCTGAAGGATGAATATGAACAGCTCGCAGGGGTACAGCTTGCTCAGGATGTAGAAGGGGGTCCACCCTCACCCCACCAATCCCCCCCCAAAAAAACACATATACAAGACCCACTGCAGCACAGACTAACTACCAGTGGAGTCTTTAGCATTTATGGACTTTAAACTCAATGGATTTCATAAAAATATTCCATTAAAATTTCATTTTAAATAAAATGATATTGTGTAACTTGCTGATGTGGGTTTGTGGCTTTTTCTTTTCTTTTCTATAAATCTGCATCTCTGTGAGTGACAAACTCCTACAGAAACACCTCATTCTGCTTTATGAGGGACTGATTAGTGATCAGCTGAATCACATCTTATTTAATGAGGAAAAGTATAA
>JBBPDC010000011.1:7743127-7762952 GCA_037974485.1 Hemigrammopetersius urotaenia | reverse complement strand
TATATATATAATAAAAAACTAACAATGATACTAAATTGTATGGGAGTGTGTGCTGTTTCAGGCTAGACTGGATTGGACTGGAATGGAATCTTCCCTTGTGCGATTTATCTGATCCAGGGTAGATTTATTATATTAAAAAGAAATGAGATAAGACTTTTTTGCCAGAGAGAATGTTCTAGCTGGGTATTTCAGCCCATTCGAAGTAGACTGGAGTTGGTCTGCGATTGAGAGGCCAGGAACATCTCTAACATCTTTCAAAGGCAACTAATAATGTAGGCTTTCAGTCGCAATGAAGAATAGCTGTTATGCTGCTCAGCCTGGAGAATGGGAGCTAAAATGGTTGTGCAATCACGTCATCGCAGCTTAATGAATGCTGGTACTGCAGGTCAAACATCCCCACACAAATGAGAAGTGCATCAGTCATTCATCTTTCAGAACGGATGCAAGCAAAGAATCAGAGATGCCGCATTACAATAATCTGATCTTCGGCCATCGCGCCACCTGGGTCATTAGAGAGCAGTGTCCTGTGAAACGCTGCACTAGATAGGCTTTATTTTCTCACTCTGCTCCTTTTGATGTTCACCACTACCATGTAACCTCACCATTACCTCGCACCAGGCAATTCGCAGTTCAAGCAAGCCAAGGACAAATCGGCTAGGGTCATCCATCGGCTGACTCCGCCAGTTCTTTCAGGATGTAAAGTGTGTGTGTTAGTGAGTGACGGTTGATTTGTGTCCATGGATGAAGGCCCAAGCAGTCAACCTAATCTAACTGTAAAGTTACAATCTATTTCTCACTGCATAAAAAAGTTCTGCTACTGTTCTGCAGTCCATACTGAACTGGAGCCTGTTGAGCGGGGAGTTAAACGTCGATACCTCACTGTGTAATAGGCAGAGATAAGAATCGTGTTCTGTCCTCAACCATTGAGCACAGTTTACCAAGACCAATGTCCACTTCTATAGCGATCGCTTCATTTCTTGAAATATATTGTATGTGAGATGTCTGGTGCTTTAAAAACCTGACAGCTAGAAGCTACTCGAAGCTACTAGTCAGTAACTGTGAATATGAGGACATAGTGATCCCAGGCTCTTTATATGACTCTTTATATGTTTCAGCACAATGTCCTATTTAGTAGTGTAGGAATCAGTGAAGGCCAGTCTGTAAGGGTTCATTATGTCATAGCAAACAGCAATTACAACTGCTGTGGTGGGTTGGCCCCCATGGTTCGATTTATGGGGGGTACTGGGGAGTACTGTACCCACCGATCAAGATTGTTAAAAAAGGCAGTATCCCCCAAATATGGTGGACCAATTCACACTCTGCTGGTGCCCCACCCACGGTGAGTCCCTGCCTCGCTCCTGGCAGACCCCAGGATAGGCTCCGAATACCCCCAACCCTAGTAAGGATTACGCGGTTACAGAAAATGAATGAATGAATCTCATAACTGGATACCAGACTTGCTTCAACTCTAACACCCAATCGACAAACTGTTTAGAATGTTATTTCACATTAATATCACTAAATATAATAAATAAAACCAAAAAGCATAAAGAGAAATATCATTCTACAGTAAATAGTTCTGTTCAGTATATCAGTGTGTTCCTTGTGGAAGGTTCTGGAAGTCCAGAAACCTGGTTCGACTCGATCAGTCCTTCACTAAATTAAATCAGGAGCTGCTGATGGAGTTTCACCATCCAAACAACAGCTGGAGGAACCGAGGAGGAACCTGGAGCTGAACCTGTGTTCTCCTCACCAGCTCACACAATATCAACTACTGTTACATACAAAACAGATTATGATACTTTTCGCTGCTTTCTTGTTTGTCATCTGACCTAGGAATATGTCTAAAAAGTAAACTAGTCCATCAGTTGCAACAAAACAATGCAGAGCAGATCATCCCAGGGATTAAAAAAGAAACCATCCATACTTGCTTCAAAACATATACACTAAAAGCATTTTTTGAAAACCTTGATGCTAAAAAATACCCTCCTAATGGATATTTAAGTGGGTTTTTCAAGCAATTTAGTGAACCGTCTCCCATATTACTTCTGGTACTTGAGTCCACTGATGGTGGTTTCTTACCTAAACCTTTACAAGAGCCTGCTATATCCCTTATGCTTAAAAAAAAGATAAGAATCCTCTTTGGTGAAGTTCACACAATCCCATCTCCTTGTCTTATAGGGACTGAAACAGAGCCGTATGAACTTAAACTGTGCAAAGGTTTCAGGTCATCTGAATGCACATAAATATTTAGTTCCTGTTTAACCAAGTAGATTCCAGTGAACTACCTCACTTTATAGTTTAAATCCCTCTCATATTACACTTTTTAACAGCACTTTACCTTCTGTTTACTTGTTAACTGCCACTACAGGCACCTTTACGTGCTGTTACTTGATTTGATAAGATCTAATTTACACTCACTCAGTGTGGCTCTATGCTGCTAACTGTCTGCAGTGCAATAATAGTAAATAAGAGACCACTGCAATTTATTTTTAAATCAGCATCTCTGAGTATGACAACCGTTCCATCCCAGTGTCTGTTAAAGACGACACATTATACCTCTTTTTAAACGAGTTATAACATGTCTACGGGCTACAAAACATGTTCATGAAGTTCTTTGCACAATATATAAAGAGATCTCACCAACTTTATTCTTCAGTTTCAGGCCCTTTCAAAATGAGCCGTTTAAGGCCTCTGTCACTTTTATGCAAATAAGCTGTTGCTGGCCACGCCCCACCCATCCCATGCTTAAGCTGCACATGTAATAGAGGCGCTATCCAGCCCTATATGTTGGACCCTGAGTCGGACCCAGAGCGAGATGAACGCAACCCTTCATGTGTCACTTGCCTCTGCGTGTAGCCTCAGCGCTCGGCGTCTTATCCATGCTCGTAAAACCAGCAGACAAAAATGGGGCATCTTCAACTAATCTACTGGGTGGGGGCTCAACAGATGAGGGGTGGTTCTATACAAATTTCCTGATGTGACATCAGAATAAGGGAGCTGTCCAAACGGCTCATAGAAGCATCTTTCAATTGACTCACAGAAAACTAATGAATGTTTTTTTTTCATGCTTGGAGTGTTTATAGGAGCAGTAGAGACACAAATGGACATACATAAGGATGCAAAATTTGAGTTTTGCATAATAGACCCTTTAAATTCTTACACAAACCACTCATTCTGCTTCATGAGGTACTGATTAGTGATCACCTGAATTACATCTTATTTAATGAGGAAAAGTATAAAAACACTGATGCACAAGTATTTTTATTTGGAAATGAGGAGAAATATTGTTAGCAGTTCTTAAAAACCAAGGCGAAGCTTTTCAAAATAAAACCTGAGAGACTGAACATTTTGCAGTGGTCTCGTATTTTTTCCAGAGCTGTATGTATTGTGCAATATTATAACTCTGGAAGGTTTACATCCCTTTCTCGCTTTACTGTTACATTGTATTGCCTATTTATTGTATTGTTTCTGTCATATTTGCACTTTGTTCAAGGCTATTAATTGCAATATCATATATCTGGTGTGATTAATCCCGTTCCCACTATATTACATTACTACCATACATTACTGTATCCGCTTGTTGCGTCTAGTTTGTTTTGTTTCTATTAAACCTTGTGCTCTGTTGAATGTTAAATGTTTAATGCTACTATATGTTGCACCGTGGTCCATGGAGAGATGTTCTCACAGCATTTTTAATGTGTGGGGGGGTGCATCGGTCTACGTCTTGTGGGGGGGTGAGGTGTTTGAAGAAGGGGGCAGGGGTTATGCGGGTGCAAAATCTCGGTCGTTGGGGGGGCCAAGGGGGGCTAGGGGGGGGGGATGTTCTCGCTCGTCTTCTGGGAAACAAAAAGTGGGAGGGGTGAAACAAATCATTTTTAAGAGTGTGGGGGATATGTTCTTACTATGTAGGGTTTCACAGCTGCTGATGATAATAAAGTAACCTTGAACCTTGTTGGATCAGTTAAGCCTCTAAAATGAATTAGCTACCTCAGAACACTCTCATTTGATCTCGGAAACGTTACAAGAGGTTTGCGGAAGGGCTGGTGGAAAGTTCGGGCATCCTTTGGGCAGTTCCATTTAATAATGAGGCTTGTCTTCGATGCCTTGTTTAATCCTAGTTAAGCTCTACATTCAATCCACTGTGCAGAAAATACCACCTTAAGCAAAGGAGATTGGGTTCAACTCGCCTGGGGTCGGCTGCATTAACTTAGCCTTAGGTTCTTTTTCTTAAATAAGGGTTTGTTTCATTGTGTAAATCAGGGGTCACCAACCTTTTCGAATCTACTTCACGGGTACTGAGCCATATGAAGGGCTACCAGTTTGATAGCCCTAGAACAGTTTACCTAAACTTATCTAAACTTCACGTATAATAAACATGTTTGAAATGTTTTTTTTTCAGATATAGTCGTTTTCAAATCTACATAAATGCAAATGTGTAACAACAGGAACAAATAAAATGTTAGATTCTGCTCACTGGTGAGTTGTTTTTAGAACAGGTCAGCGGGCTACTCATGTGGTCCTTGGGGGCACCCTGGTGCCTGTGGGCACCACTTTGGTGACCCCTGATGTAAACATTCCTAAAGTGCTGTTTACTCCCTGGTCCAGTCTGTTTTGAATCCCATACTTTTGTGATGTCACAAAAAGCAACCCATTCCACTATAATGATAGTGATTACAAGGGAATGCCTCTATCACTGTGGCTTAATGGAATTGTGGCACTGCCTAATCTGGCTGTCAGAATCACAAAATCGATTCCCGGGGGAAATTGCTTATGTTACGACAGCACAGACACACAGAGACACAGAAAGACACAGAGACAAGAACAATATAATATACTGCTATACAGTATACACAAACACTGGGGTATGAATACTAGAAATAAACAACTTACAGTTCAGTAAAACACAAATGGTAGGGTATAGATCAGTAGTACGTAAGTAATATTGACATAAGTAGTGATATTTCACACAGTAAGACTATTGCACTTAATAATAAGATGTTGCACATGATGACAATGATTTAGAAAATTGCACATCACATGACAGCAGTTCAGTCCCCCATTCAAGTGGCTCCACGACCACTGTAAAGGAATCAGAGTGTATGTTTCTGTGCAATGAACCATTTCATAAGAAACCTGCTCTGAATGAATTTCCTCACAGCTCATCCATTGAAATGTGCAGAAGGTTTTGTGCATGGTAAATGCATACAATAGGTAAAGGCACAATACACTGCTATTATATACTCATATATACATCCCTGGTTCCAGTCAACAACTACTGTAAGAATATCTAAGTCGGTACATTTATCTACAATTAGGCTTTTCACATCAAGCCCATGCTGAATGGCTCAGCAGCTGAATTCTAATTATGGAAAACTGATGGATGTATGCCTTAAAAAAAAAGCCCAAAGCCCAGCACACAAACACAAGGCATGCTCTCAAGTACAGGCCAAATGGGCATTCATGAAAGGAAGCATTCTCACTGGGAACAGCCTTGAAATATTAATCTTCTACTGTTTGTGAAGAAAGGATGTCAAAGAAGGATTAAATACATAGAAAAGGCACTCAACACTTCCATTTAACCCTGTCTGAAATGACTCGTTCTTACCTACAGAGAAAATGCTTTTGTGGTAACTACGCACATACAAAAGACCATCTGAGACCAATAGAAACTACTGTTAAGACGACTATCTAGAAACGTCCCATTCGGAACATTATGAAAAATACATCACTGAGCAACTAAGTGAATTTGAAAGCTACAGAAAATTCTGAAGGCTCGCTTCCCCCAATTTAATCAAGATCGTAATCTCTTCCATTAATGTGAAGTGTAGGCACTGTATTCCAATACCCTCTTCTCTTCGTCCGGTTCCTAGTTTATACACATGGAAACACTGATGTGCTTGCATTCATCCTTCTACACTGTTGTGCTGAGGGACATTTTACTGCTGGATAAAAAGGGGAAAAACATATGTTGTTTACAAAAAATGCGTTTGCAAAGAAAATGACATTCTGCAAGCAAAACGAGTAGAGGACCAAGCACTAAACCCTGAGGGACCTCGATATTTCTCGGCTGAGTGTCGCAGATTAGTATTTCGCTTGTTTATTTTCCCTCAGTATGTGGTTTGTAGAATGTTTGAGGGAGCACTTTCAGGAGATGGCATTACTATTTGTGATACAGAAGCAACAAATGTACCATTTGTTGTACCGCAAGGATTTAAATGAAATGAAACCAAAATAGGATTCTTGTATACCAGTGGGGAAGCCATAATGTATTTTTTATTCAGCAGAGCTTTTTTTGCAGTCAAAGCTTGCATGCATTATAATTTGGTATGAAAACAATATACTTCAATTCGTCAAATGCCCTACAGTTAATTATCCAATATTTTTTTTATTTCCTCTGTGGTATCTAGTTAGATCAAGATGGATATAGTGAGACATTCATTAGGCCATGTGAAGCTCTACGGAAGTCCTAATGTCTCTGATTAATAGATATAGTTAGAAATTGAAAAGAAAAAACAGCCAGTCGTGTTCTGATCTACAACAAATGAGACCAATTCCATGAAAAAACATTTTAGACCATAACTGCTTTCTCAGATGTAAAGTGTCCATTTGTCATACACGAGCACAATACAGCACAAAATCTCTGCATTTAGCCCACTCACCCAAAGCAGTGGGCAGCCAAGAACACAGCACACAGGGAGTAGATTACCTTGCTTGAAGGTACCTCTGAAGTGCCATTAGCAGTCCTGGGATTTGAACCCACAACCTTCTGATCCCAGGGACAACTCTCTAACCACTAGGCCACCAGCTGTCCACCATTAAGTGTCACTAACATTTTACACCGAACCAACTCTGGATGATTTTAATTCAGAAATTCTTTGTATATAGTAAAAGTATAGACACAGTATTTCATTTTAAACTAAGTTTAATGTATTACCCCCAAAGAAAATGTAAAGGTAAGTAAATAATCAGAATCAGAAAACTTTATTGCTTAAAAAACCTTAACATTATGAAAAATACATCACTGAGCAACTAACATTAGCATTAGACTCGTACACAAAAGATACATTGAAATAACTCTCTCTACCCACATGTTTAGACAGGGCACAGCTTACTAATACTAAATATACTAATACTATATACTAAACTAAGATAACTGTTGAAAATTGCGGGGGAGGGGGTTTAAAAAAGTAAAATACGAGGACAGGACACAGAGCAGTCATGCTACATACTGTAGCAGCTTCTTCTTCTTCTTCTTCTTTTGATGGCGGTTGACGGTTTCAGTGTATTATCGCCACCCCTTGACTGGTGGTGGTAATACAATTCGGTTCTCAGAAATATAGGCTTTGGAAACAGGAGATGGTATGAGTTCGGTGATATTTTAGGAATAATTCAAGAAAACAATTTTCCATTTAATTTCAGTGCCAGTGGATAAATATTTGCCAATACATGAAAGTAATTTGTTTGGTGTTTATGCACAATTCAGTGATTTTCGTCCCCTGACAAGTCAAGACAAAAATAGGGGGCCCTTGGAGTGCTTGAACTATCTAAGAATTGGCCCTGTCATTGAGATGTTGTGAGTTTAATCCCTGGTGGTGCCCCAGGCATTTGTGGTCAGGAGTCCAAGACATTATAGTTGGATCCCTCTCCATGGGTGGATAGTGTGGTGCTCCCTCCCCCGCTTCACCCAGTGTGATGTTAGCTAGCACAGGCATCTTTTTGCTGAAGTATCAGAATTGGTTAGTGTTCTCCTCCGAGCGTGTAGAGTTCAATGATGTTGCATTAGCAGTTTGAGACGATGAGTTGGAGCTTCAGGAGAACCAGAGGCAGCATATACTGCCCTTCACCCTCCCAGTGCCAGGGGTATTGTGTGACTGGGGTTGCCCACTCTAGCTAGTGGGCAGAACTGGAGACAACTAAATCAACACAGTTCCCCACACAGCAATTCCGTCCATTAACTTTAACTTTTTTGTTTCCTTTCAAACCCAGTGAGCTGCAGCACAGAACCCCATTGAAAAGTATTTCACTCTTCAAACACTCACAAAGGCCTCCGTTCCAGTTCAGCAGTCCAACAAAATTACATTCTCATTCAAATTAGCTAAGGCCTGTTCACATGTGCTGAATCAACTCTGAAATCCTTTCACTCTGAAAGTAATATCAGAGGACAAAAGGAGCCCTCATTTCCCAAAGCCATCAATGAAGCTATTAAGCTAGTTTTGCTCGCTGAAATGAAACCATCGTGGAAGCTATTAGGCTAGTTTTGCTTGCTGAAAATGATGCAAATATGCACAATTGAATGATTTTCCTCCCCTGATACGTTGAGACACAAACAGGGGCCTTTTGTAGTGAGGGAACTATCAAGAGGTTTGTCATCAAGAGGTTTGCTAGTTTGATCCCCGTTGGTCGACATATTGCGACATAGTGAGGTCCTCCCTCTCCCTCTCCCCCATCACCCAGCATGATGTGACTGGGATCTGTTATCAGGTGTAACAGACTTGGTCTTGAGGGTTCTTCTCTGAGCCCAACGGAGGAAACATGTGTTTGCCTTGGTGATACCAGCGAATCAGAGTCGACTAAACTGGCCAGCAAAAAGCACAAGTTTCCCACACAGCTATTCTCTCTATTAACCTTATTGTCGCTGTTTCTTTAAACCAAGTGAGCTGCAGCACAGAACCACAATGAAAAGCCTCCGTTTCACTCTCCAAACACTCCCAAAGGCCTGCGTTTCTGTTTGGTGGGCCGACAAAATGACCTCTTCATCCGAATTGGCCGAGGCCCGTTCACGTGCGCTGAATCAACACTGAAAGGATCTAACTAAAAGTAATAGCAGAGAACAAGAGCAGCCCTCATTTCCCAAAGCCACTGATGAAGCTATTAGGCTAAGCTGACATATGAAAGACATTTTCATACAAGGCCTCTTCGTCAGGCCATGTATCTGATTAGAAGAAGATGAGCTCCACACTCATTAAATTAAAAGTTTTAGCTTCAGCCGCACAGTGACGTTTATTTAGGAGGGTGCAGTTAGAAGAATTAATTTCTCCACTGCAGGAGGAACCTCAGTCTGCTGAGATGCTGGGTTTTCTGACTGATGGAGCTGGAGCCATTAAGAAAGAGGCAGAAGAACATCACGGCAGCCTCTCAGGGAGGCAACTCTCCTGCTGCAGAACGATGATTGAGGGCTAATGTTGGATGAATTGGCCAGAGCGTGGGAGCAACGCAAAGCTGGAAAACAAGCAGCACAGTTATCACAGTAACAAGCAGAACACACTCAGGCTGGGTAGAACAGATGTTCAGCCCATACTTAGGCATGTGCAATGAGTTTTTATAATATGGCAACATGAATATATTCATTTATACATTCTAGTGATGGCACTATGTCTTTTGTATGCATTAGCTGTGGATAAGAGCGTCAGCCCAATGCTGTAAATGTAAATATTGAAAGGGGAACTACACACCCCATAATTCAGTAAACAAAGCTATTCAAAGTGGGTTCAGTGTTATTAACTGGTTGTGACAAAACTTAACTGATTTGTTTATAGTGATGGTGAATGGAACCAAACCTCACATCTGCAAAACAGATATAGCCAGAATGGGTTTGGTGTGAAATGGTTCATTGTAGATTTTTGCACATTTTCTTCAAATTGCAAATGTACAGTTAATATTTCTCTATATCTGCACATTAGACTTAAAGTATTCACTAATTTATTTTATATAAACACTCAACTCCCTGCATTTGTGTGGACAGCAAAGAAAGAATTTAATTGCACAGAGAAATGCGCTTTAGACTTTTATTGTGAATGTCTGAGCACTCGGCCTTGTTTGTTTACATTATGTGTTTCAGCTGCCTGTGTGCACCGGGAACATGAGGTGGGGGTTGCTATTGGTTTGAGTTTTTTGTATTTAAGTTAGTTCGTGGTGGACCTCAGTGTCGGGCCACCATCATGCTGCCGTATGTTCTACATTCTCCTTTTGTTCTTGTTTGAGCTTTGTTTCTGGCTCTCATGCCATTTGCTTTGGGTGCAAATAAAATGATTTAAATTAAAGTTTGCGTATGCGCCTGCCTACATTCCCTTGGAGATATGGAGGAACGTGACAACTGTACATGTGACAATGTTTTTGAATATTTGAATCTTTGAATCTTTTCAGGGGTGGGATCTTTCATTTATGGAAAAATGCATCAAATTATTTTGGATAATATGGAAATTCAGAATTTGGATATCAAGTCTCTTGGAGAAAGTAGCGGAGTGAAAAATATGATACTCTGAAGTACTGCAATATTTTAAAGTACTTGTTAGTGTCCGTTATTGTCCATTTTTGATCATGCAGAGACATCACAGAGGGCTTTCATTCATACGAATGAAAATAAAGTACCCGAAGCTCAAATAAAGCACTTAAATAAGGCAAAGAAGTTACTGTCCACCACTGACCATATTGTGATGAAAGGTCAAAAAACCCTATCAGATTCCCATTTTGGAGGCTGTCCACTAAAACAGATGGACGGAAAAAGGCCCGCCACTTTCTGGTCATGTCAAGTCATGTTCTGAGCTGCTGCACTGATCATTGGGTGGAGCTGTTGCACGGATGTCCAAGCAGATTGTCAGTTGCCCAGTGGCCACTGGTGGCCACAAGAGACTACTGGCTAATGGACAAAGAGCATGCTTCTGCGTTGTGGGTTTGCTTAAGCCCAGGGTTTACAGGAGTTACATAAAGCCACACACAGTTATTATTCTGTTCTTCGCTCTACTATTCTGTTCTCTTTTGCTTTTCTTTTTTTTTTATCTGTAGTTTGAAACAATCCCCTTTCCAATTGTTCAAAGATCCTTAATCCAGCTTCAGATCCCCTTAATGCAGTGCGGACCTAATAGGATCGCTGGTATTAACCCCAGGACAATACCGCCAGCTGTCGAAGAGCCCCCTATTGGCCGGGCCTGCAACTCTAGGCGGGTTGGTGGGGGGTGGTATGGTAAGGTAGAGAGAGAGAGAGAGAGAGAGAGCGAGAAAGAGACAGAATCAGAGAGAGAGAGAAAGACAATGAGAGAGCATGAACATGCCAGGACAGTGTGATGGACTTTAGTCTCGCTAGAAGTGAACGACAGTGGACCCTCAGCCCAAAAGGAACGTAAAAGCACACTTTCTCCACAGTGGGCGTGTCTCCACATTGTCCAGGGCCTTTTCTACATGTGCATTTTGCAACCTTCTGCCTGCCTGTGTGGACCACCAAGCCTGGGTTGAGTGTATGGCCGACTGACCGTGTGGCGGAACGTGGAGACGCATCACCATGGCGCTCGGTGCAGTATGGGGTCGGGTGAAGAACGTGTGCCAGCAGAATGGCCTCCTCATCATGTCCGTGATGGCCGTGGTGGTGGGCTGCCTGCTGGGATTCTTCTTGCGCTCCAAACACCTCTCCGAACAGGTCAGTCCACTGGTCAATCCTCAGGTTCCCCCAGTCTTTACCCTGAGCAGTGTCCATGTCTGGTCCTGGAAGTCCAGCACAGTAGCGCTTAAAAAATTTATCTAGAAAAACACTTTTGGTTACTTGAGGAAACTTCTAATGGTTCAGGGTGGTCCAGGACCATGGCTCAGTGCGAAGGTTGAAAGAACCTCCAGAAGTAAAGGTTCTAGAAATACCTTTCTGGTGATCATGGGTGATCAGCTTGAAATATAATACAAAAAGGTGAAATGAAGGCTAATTTTTGTACCCCAAAATTAAGGTATTTTAAAAGAACAGTCATGATTGCTACATATAAAAATTTCTTTCTTTATTTCTTTCTTTCTTTTACAAAATTAAACCATATGAAGCATGTATGAAGGCAATGAACCTTCATACTTGCTTTGTTGGCTGCCAAGGGGTGAAAACAACTAACCAAAAAAAACTCAAATGAAAACCCTGCTGGATTGTCACACCCTTACCATCTATGTATTAGAGCCGTAATTGAAAAAGGGGCTACAATTGCAGCTGTCATAGCAACATAAACCGCACCAGCAACGTATTAACATCCTGTTTTAAATGTAAAAAAAAAATACTGATGAATAAACACTGATGAACACTGATGAATATTCTTACTTAAAATACCTAAATGACATTTGTCTGATTGCAAACATGAGCTTAGAAACACAAGCTGGCTAACGTAAGTAATGCCTAAATCCAAATTGACTGTGAGGAACTGAGTGAGTGGTCAAAATTTATTGGGATTCCAGAGCTGCTCTACTTCTCAAAAAGTTTTCAAATGTCAAAGAAGTTCGAGCCCCAAATCAATCCCACACAGAGGCAGCGACAGGACTATAGATCTTTTTGTTCAGATTTGATTTGATTGGATCTGAAAGAAACAGCAAAGTCCATTGTGGTTCTCCATGATATTGAAGTAAGGAGCCCAGCCACCCAGCTGGTCAGAGAGGATTAGTGGTCAATAATGGCCATGCACTGAAGCAGGACTGCGCTAAAGATCTGGGGCTGAAAATCCTACCAGAAGCACATTCTCATCTTTCATTCAGCTGGATTTCTAGGGGTGTTCTACTGGGCTCTCTTCAGTTTCGGTTTGAATAGCTGCATTGCGGTCTAGGCGGAGCAAAATATGTTTAATGCTCCTTCAGATAGATAAAGAACTCTAAACTTTAGAAACATAATAATTTCCCAGCAATGAAGGACAAAATGTTCCTAGCAGACAGTATTTGACTGTATGAGAGAGCCAAGGCAATTACCCCAAACCTAAATACCATCCTGGATTGATTGCTTTTCTATGGAAGCTTGATATAACAGGAAATGTCGCAGGCCAGTGAATAGAGCAGGCAGAGAAATATTATTGATATTTTCAAAATTTCTGCATTACTTGAGCTGTAATGTCATTCAGAATGGGTTCGGTATGAAATGAGTTATTCGCAGTTGACCCACCAGTGAAGCTCCATGTGTTGGGAAAGTAGCGGCTGAACTAAATCAGTTTTCTTTGGGGACTATTTTGCCTCACGATGAATTGCATGGATCCCGATACCATGTATGGGTTTAGTTTTAAGACCAAAAGCTTCTCATATTCATAACCACTTCATGGAATAACTATCTGTGAGGGCGGGATTTGGAGGCCTCTGGCTTCTGGTTCCATTCACTACCATTGTGAACAATTCTGCTTGTAAATTTCTCTAGAGTGAAGCACTAAACCACTCTTAATGGCTCTGGGGAATTTCTCTTACAGCTTGGCATCGTAGCTCTTCCAGGCAATTTCCATTCTCCAAGTAGACGAGTTCGACATGTGATATTGTGAATGTAGCGACTGATGTTGAATGTCATGCCTCCTACACACAGCAGACCCTTAGCAATGAAAACTGTCAAGTCAAGGCGAGGTATTGCTCTGAAAGCTCCATCTATGTTTCACGCTTCTGGAAGATATAATCCAACCTAAACGATTAAAGGATGTAAGTTGTGACTGTTTTCAGACGTGTGATTAGTTAGTGCGAAGCAGTTCACTTGCTCCCATGGCACTTGTCCCAGACCTTCATAACAAGGCGAGCATGAAGGAGCTGCACAGACTGGGTGGGGACACTCTGAAATAATGAAGGAGCTGCAAAGTTGGCAGACATCATCATTTTTTTCCTTAGAAAATCTCATTTTGCCGTTTCTTGACCATTAAACACTAAGACTATAACTGATTTTTATTCTAATGTAGTCAAAACAAACAAACCCCTTGAGCAGCATATGGCACCACAAGTATGTTCTCGGCCAAGTAATATTTCTCTTTTTCTTTTTCTCTCTCCCTTTCTCTCTGTCAATCAGAACAGCAGTTTAATGTTTACCAATGAGCCCCAGGCACCCCCCCCCCCCACCCTTACAGGGAGCTCCACATGGTGGGTCGATGTAGGCCATGCCTGGTCTGTGCCAGGTGTCCCATTGGCAGATGCTTGGGCCCCAGACCAGCTGTATAACTTTGGGCGGAGCGTTAGCATATAGCATGTAGCAGCTCCATCACAGCCTGGCCTTTCAGCCATTTGTGAGCTCTGACCCTGATCTACAGCAGCAGCCTTAAGCTTTGCTGGCCCCTCCCCCTTTAATGCAGCCCATAAAGCGCTTAACAAGTAGAAGCTTCCTCTGACTCCTCTTAAACACAATATGGCCCCATATCAGCCTCTGACGGAAGCAGCATTTCCACAACACAAACCTAAAACTGTTTTCAGATCAAAGTGCTGGATTCCATGCCCAGTATTCGTCTTTTTTTCCCAAGCCATACGTTTCTATCCTAATCTTTCTAACCTAAACACATTTCTTGAGGCATTGAAAAGATAACAATTGTATCCAGTTACACCAGGGGTGGGCAAACCTTTTGGCTCAGGGGCCTCATTGACTTTTAAAATTTGACAGAAACATTAAAAAGGCTTTACAGTGTTAATACTTACATTCCCTTTAGTGTGAACAGTGTTGTTGATCACCCTTTTTTTGCCAGTGCATCAAAGTCTGGTGTTAGTTTTGTTGTGGCAATTCTCAGAACAGATCTGAGGGTGTTCATCACTCAGCTGGGAGCTGGGAGATACTTTGCTGTTCACACACATACGCAGAGCCAAACAACACCAGCATCCTCTGTGCCATTTTCTGGAGATTTGAAAATTTGGCTGAGCTTAATGAAGCATAAAACTCATCCAATTTAAGAGAGTTGGAGATCAGTCAGTTCCTACCGCAACCCATCTGGCGCTGTTTCAGAGTCTTGTGCAGGTCGTCCAGTGATTTCCTGTATTTTTTTCACATGTCGATGGGCCTCTTTCCACGTAACCAGTGTGGGGAAATGAGCGAATGACTTGTTTGACATTTGCTTTGAGAGTAAAGCTAGCTTGGTTTTAAAGACTCTGATGTTTGTGTACATTTCATGCACAAACTGGTCTTCGCTTTCAGCTCATTTATGTGAGTCAGTATGTCCACAGCAAAGGCAAAATCACAAAGCCAATCTGTATCACTCAGCTCAGGAAAAGCATCATATTTCTCAAGTGAAAGTGACCATTTGTCTTATGTGAACACACAGTGTGAACAGCATGAAATACTTCCTCTGCATTTAACCCATTCACCAAGTAAAGCAGGGGGCAGCCAGGAACACAGCGCCCGGGGAGCAGTGTGTGGGGACTCAGTGTCAGGGTGCCTCAGCGGTGCCTAGCGGTCTTGGGAATCGAACCCGGACTTTCTGGTCGCAGGACGAATCTCCTGTTTAAGCTCCCACACTAGACAAAACTTAACCAGCAGACACTGGAGTGTCAATTTCTTCAAGAAACGTAATAAACTGATGATACTGAAGTCCCCTCGCTCTAATAAAGTGATCAAGCTGTAACACAAATTTACACAATGCTTCCTGATGGATTATGTAAGAAAATTACCTCCTGCTCCTGCTTTCGTCCAGTGCCAAGGAATATAGTGTAAATGACTTTTTTGTTTAGCTTGCTGGCTAAGTCTTTGTCAATTAGCTCAACATGGTGAGTCACTGTCCTGCATGATAAGCTATTTTTTCAAATTTGTTCTTGCTCTCAGGACACAAGATACCTGCTGTCTCTACCATACACTCTATGAGAAACTCTCCTTTGGAGAATGGCTTGCTGGTCTAATTTGAAGGCCAGTAAATAACTTGCCTTAGTACTTGATCCTTGGATGGTAGTTTGTTGGGTGAAGGTGTTTTGCTGAGCCTGCCCTTACAGAAATGAAACATATTGCAGTATATTGGAACTTATGTTGTCGAAGTAAAAAATGTACAAACCATATATTCCTCAAATATATGTGAAATATATGACTGTAAATACATTGATTCATCAGCATATGATAAAATATAGATATAAATATAATTACACGTATATAGACAAATATACTATAGGCCATATATTGCCCATTGCCTATATATTCCCAAATATATTTAAATCAATTAGGTTGTTTAAAATTTCATTTATTAATTTATGTAATTTATATGACAGTTAGAACAAACAAATACATACAGCGCAGTGGTGGCCTAAAGTTTAAGGATTTGGGCTGATGTTCAAAAGGTTGTATACCTGTCATATAAAAGTAATATATTAATTTACATATATGTTTGCATATATTGAAAATAAATATAATGAAAAATGTAGTTTTTTCAATATATAGATGCCATGCTTTTTCCCAAGACAGACAAGGGCAGGCTTCCATGTTTGTTTCTCTCCTTTTATTCAACACGAACATAAACAGACGGTAGAAAGGGTGAAGAAGGATGATGGACCGATAACAGGGGTCCACATGAACTGAACTTAAATACAAAACATGATGAAGAACCAAACCAGAACAGGTGAAAGCCAAAACACGTGACACATGAACTAAACAGACATTAACATCAAAATAAAAGTCCCAAAACCCAAATCAAAACAAAACCAAAAACAGTGACCCCTACCGGCCACAGGCCGAGCTGTGACATATATTTATAATATATTTAAAATATTTTGGTGTTTGGGTCATATATTTTGGTCAATATATTAGTCCATGTATTTTTTGTAGTGAAAATATATTGTCTATAATATATTTTGTATTATATACATTTTTCGCATGGGTGCAAACTAGCTGCCAATCTCTGAGAGGCTGCTGTTCGTTCTTGCATTGACTGGCTGCTAGCATAATTAGCATGCTTGGTGGAAAAATGACGGCTGATCATGTATTCCTTTAAAACCGCAACCGTTTCTTGGCAAATAAGACATACAGCCTTTGTACTTAAGTGAACAAGTATTCAGTTGCCCATTCCTTGTTATACAATCGGCACTTACTGTCGACGTTTCTTTTCTTTGGCCCATTCATTGTTGCAGAGCAGTAGAGGAGTAATAACGGAGAGTAGCCCGGGCTCCGCAAAATCAACTCAGTGTATCACTGCACCTTTTATGCCGCACCAATCTTCAGTGGCCCAAAGAGAGGGTGAAAGCTCCATCCTCAGATTGTCACTAGTGCAACATCACTGGAATTAACATGCATGGAAAACACTAACCACCAATTCTGTTTTATTAACAAACAGAATTTAACTTAAGATCAGTTATCGTCATCAGGGTCACTCAACATGATTATTTGATGTAATTAATGCCACAAATAATCTGAGATGAATTAGATGGTACTTAATGTTTTAATGTTATGGGATCTAATGGTACTTGAGCATTGTTAGCACTCCTGCAGCGGTATATTTAGAAATATGCAAAATCTAGGACCAATGACATGCTTCACTGTTTTTATTTTCTGTAAGTCTACAGAGAACACCTATCTGCACATTGGTTCATCTGTCGAATTCAATATTGCAGAAGAACACAACATGAGGCAAATAAACACCGCAAATTATTACAAATGGTGCACTAAAATTAGACTGTGTTGTCTGTTTAGGATGGATTAACTTATTTTCCTTCAGAAAATCATCATATATTAGCCAGGGGTGTGGAAAACATTGCACTTGGCTACAAATACAGAATTTACATCATGATGTCAAATTGGGTTTTCAGGCAAAATGACTTAATCTGAGGATGATCATTTTCAGTCTCAAATTTCCGCAACGTAGTCTTACCAAGAGTCTCTGCATCATATTATAGTGCGTTAACCCAGTCCTGCTTCATGTTTCCAAATTCTGTTTATTAAAGGTAAATAACAAGATATTATTTTTCAAGAAATTCTATTGTATTTTTTCTTTAGGAATGGTTCTTCTTGGACAGTGACCATAGCATACTCTCTTGTTTCAGAACTTTCCTGTTTTTATAGTTCTTTTTATAGACATCGAGAAATCTTTAGCCAGGCAAAGAGATCATTAGTCCATAGGTGGTTCGCTATGCGTCGCAGGTCGCTGCAGGTTCCCATTGCTAACATCATCAAACTCGTCATGATCAGTGTTTCAGAAAATCAGGTCCTGAGGCTGAAGCTGAGAAGTTCTGCTGCACCTACACAACCAAGTTAATCATCTCTTTCTCACAACCTACACAGTTGTGGCCATGGCTTTATCACCTTGTTCCCACAGTTTACAGAGTCGTGGTTACAGCCTGACTCTCTCAGTTTAATACTCCAACAACAATCTCAAAATATTACTTTGACTGCCCAGATGCAAGACGTTGCCAACATATATGTCATTGTTTGAGGTCACTGAAGCAGCAACAAATTCAAGAAAATACTGAGGACAGTATACAGTGTCCGCTAATTTTGTTGCTTTAATGCACTGATCAGCAATTGCTAAAACATTTTTCACTTTCGTTGACTATATTTTAAGCAGCTGGGTCAAGTATTTCCGCTCCCTGAATGTCAAAGGCACACTTTTAGATAATAATGATCCTCATTTTTGCTTTCTTTATATTTGAAGGAGGTCAAGTTATTCCAGTTTCCTGGAGAAATGTTAATGAGGATGCTGAAGATGCTCATCCTGCCTCTCGTCGTCTCGAGGTAAGAGCACTGATCTTCACTTCTCCTGCACTTCTCCTCCTTTCACCTGGGGATGTGTCCTTCATTTTGAATTTTTTTTGTATGATTCTGGAGTAAAGGGACATATCAGTGAGTGATTCAATCATGTGTCCTGTGCTCCTCTCTTTTTCCCTTGAATTGTGAAAGCTTAGCTACTGGCTCGTTCATAAATCCGTCTTTGTTCACGAATCATAACTGTGGGTTTCGTTCATTATTCACGTGGTTAAAGCAGTTCAGTTACTGTTTTTACTGTTGAGGAGAGCGAGCTAATTGTAGCTAATTCTGGTGATAGCTACCTGTGTGGAATGTAGTACTGAACAGATGTTTACAGGCGACCAGGCAGGTCATTATCACAGAATAAATAGGATGATATTTTTTACTGATAGGTGCAGCGCTCTGATACGGGTTGGTGAGGTAACCAGTCATTTCTACTGAACAACAAAATTACGTTGTTTAAGAGCTTAACAGGAGCTTTTGTTCACTTTTACCACCTGCAGCCATAGATGTGGAGATGTTTTCCACCAAGAGGGTGCATTTGTAGGATGGAGATGTTTGTCTACTGGGAGAGGGAGTTCGTTCATTCCTTCATTCATTCATTCACTCATTCATTCATTCATTCATTTTCTGTAACCATTTAATCCTTACTAGGGTTGCGGGTACCCAGAGCCTACCCCAGGGTTAGGGTTAGGGCACTAGGCAGGGACTGGCTGGGGCACCAGCCCAACGCAAGGCATACACACACATACCATTCACTCACACACTCACACCTATGGTCAATTTAGAATACCCATTTCACCTGACGTGCATGTCTTTGGGATACTGTGGGAGAAAGTGCTTGTTTTCTTAACAGACAACCCAAGCTGTTACATGGTAAAAAGGGTCTACGGTTATTCAGAGAAAGTTCATTGCAATGGTTGTCACAGATTATGGCTCGGAAAGAGTGAAGGTGGAGGTCACTGGGATCACAGATCTAGTCCTGGTTTCTTCCTCCGTTTGTGCTTTTAGCTGCATAAGGCCTTCAGTGGAGAGAAGACTGAATGCTTCAGGTGTAGAGCTGGCTTTTCCAGTCAAAAAGCACAAATTGAAGAAGAAAGCAGGAATAGATGTGTGATCCTAGTGACATTCCAGCTACCCCAACAATACACTCCTGTTTACCAGTAATTATCAAATAGTTTCACACTGCATGCTTTGGATGCTCAGAGTAAGCTACTTAAATTTCATGTGTCACGAGAAGCAGAGAAGTTTATCCTGACCTCCCCAAACAACCCCCCCCCCCCCACACACACACACACACTCACGAGATGCTGAACAGATCAGTGATCCAGTTGGCCTACACTCACATACACTCTAGCATTAGATTAGATTAGATTAGATTCAACTTTATTGTCATTACACATGTACAAGTACAAGGCAACGAAATGCAGTTTA
>JBBPDC010000011.1:7702563-7719353 GCA_037974485.1 Hemigrammopetersius urotaenia | reverse complement strand
CACTGCTTAACTTTACTTGTTTCCTTAAGTGAAAGGAAAGGTTTGGTGAAAAGTGTTCAGCCCTCTATACACACTAACTTCTTCCTACAACCCTGGGGGCTAAGCCTCCCTTGTCTTTCCGTTCTAGTGATGACCCTGTTTCAAAGTAGGTATACATCCGCGCTAAAATATCAAGGTGAAAGTCATCATCGCTTGCGTAGCATCCCAACCCAATGTGTGAATAGACAAACTGTGATATTTCTTTTATCGCCTAATGAGTCTCGCATTAACGCAACATGTTAACGCCGATAACGGCCCACCACTAATATATATATATAATCAAAATAAAATAAAGGCAGCTGCTGCTTACTTTTCACAGGTCGAGTTCAAGTCACTTTATTTGTAATGAAAAACATTTGTTTCTTGGTACCACAGTGGTGTTGCTTTTTAAAGTTCCAGTCGGGGCAGATCTGATATTGATGGGCAGTTTGTTGGACAGCATAGTGGATAAACACCATTTCACCAGGTTTAGTTTCAGATCCAGCAGGATTATAAACATTCAGATGTATTTAGGGCATGAATCCTTGATTTACAATTTAGTTACAGAATAGATTATCATGCTTTTCTCACCAGGGAGCCAGAGTGCTGTGTGGAGGGGAGCCATTCACGCCAACAGACCCAAAACTGAAAAACGGATATTACATGACTCCCTGTGTGCTCGGTGAGGGTTTCAGCCATCACAATAATGCACCACTGTCGTGATAAGGAGAGGATACAGATTGAACTGATAAAAATGTTATTTGCAGTGTTTGCTCGGAACAAGGTCTAATATTTTTTTCCCCAAAGGACAAAATGTCATATTAGGCTTAATAAATCTGGTCCAAAATGTAGACTGTTGCAAAATCACTGCAGTGTGCAGCTGATTTGGTGCCATATTTTATATTTATGTATTTTTGTAATACTGCCTTATGGAATAATGTATTTGTGTTCAATTAAAAGCCACATTTATATCAGGCTTCAGTATTTTGGGAAGCCTGACCTAGACTTCATCATGTGTTTGCAGACAAGTGTACAGACGACATGACATGTGTGAGAGAGGAAATCTTTGGGCCTGTGATGTCTGTGTTGGCCTTTGACACTGAGGAGGAGGTTCTACAGAGGGCTAATGACACCACCATGGGCCTCGCCGCAGGAGTTTTCACCAAGTAAAGTTTTTTTTATGACTTTGTATAAATCCTGAAAGCACATAACAATCATATTTTTCATTAATCCTTACATTTTCTGGGTCGTCTCATTCCAGAGACATTCAGAGAGCCCATCGTGTGATCGAGAACCTACAGGCTGGTTCCTGTTTCATCAACAACTACAACATCACCCCTGTGGAGGTGCCATTTGGAGGATATAAAGCTTCAGGTAGTCTACTTCAGCAAGACTGATGAGTTTTAAAGTGTATAAGTACAACTGTCAAGCCTAATTTGGCCTACAGACAACACTATTGGATATAATTGCATACACGCACCACACCAAACCCAACCTAAGGCTTATTTTTGTATGCACAAAAAAGTCACAACTAAAGACCATCTTAGAGTGCAGAATGCATTGAAGACACATTGCAGTACTTGTACTTGTCCTCAGATCATTACTATTGTGTTTATATGCCACCAAATGAATGTGTGCATGGCCAATGTGCTTTTTACATTTCTATGTAGACAGTGTGTCTTAGAAATGTGTAAATGGGTGGTAAATATGATTAACACTATCATGGATGCTGGAAGCTCTCTACTTCTCGGCTGTAGTCCGAGAGGGGAAAAGTGGGGGTGACGCACGCTGCTTTCTACGTCTCGAAGAGGGGAAGAGTGAGGGTTCCAGCGCCCATGAACAACATGAATGCAGAATCATTCTCATTTGAAAATAAGCTCAGTTTTGGGCATTCAGAATCTACTGTCAAATAAAATTTTCTGATCTTCTTCCCGGTCTTTTCTATTGCAGGTATAGGACGAGAAAACGGCCAAGTAACAATAGAATTCTACTCTCAGCTGAAGACTGTAGTGGTTGAGATGGGAGATGTGGACAGTCTCTTTTAAAGATGAGCCAAACTGAAAGTTTACATGATTGTATCTCCATTTCAGTACAGACGACCTGCTTTTCAAGCAAATCTAAGATTAACTGAAAGTGCACGGGATCATTTTTGGGTGTGTTCACTGTTCTGCAGCTGGAGAGAAAAGTTCAGTCAAGTGCATAACTATTGCCATTCTAGATTAAAATTCAATGTACACTCCTATGTTGGGCCATAAAGTATAGCTTGTTGCTTATTGTATACACATTTATTAAAGTTCCCTATAAGATAGATATAATAAAGCTAAATAATCTGCAGTGTGCACTCAGTAAACAGCAAGCTATAGTTTATGGTCAAACATTTAGGAATAATACATGTTTATTTTAATAGTCACATGAAGCTAACATTTTGCTCTTTTTAAAAAATCTAAGTAAAGGTACATCTCTTTTTTTGGTACATCTACGGTAATGGTATTATGGTTCATGGATGGCAATAATGTTGGATCTGTGCCTACAGAATTCATGAAGCATTCCTTTTTTGGGACACGCTAATGTTTCTTTCAAATCAGTGGAGTCTTGGGGCTTTTGTTACCCTGACCTGTTTACATACACATACAACCATCTTGGTAAAATGCAATTTTGTGCCTTAAGTGTTCATTCAAATGCTTTATAACATGAGAAGGTTTTTATTAAATAATTAAGCACTGTGTTTGTGGAATATTACACAGAGATTATTTAAAGTCCAAAGAATGACTGAATGTATGAAACACATCCAATGGAGAAATTCTACATGTACACATTAACCACAGTAAACAAATAAAATATTTCTTATGTTGGTGTTTCTACTCACATGTAATAAACTGAATGAACAATTCAAAATATATTGTTAAGACCATTTTATCCTTTTTTTTTAAACTAAGTTTCCTATTTATCACACAAAATGAGCAAATGCTAACAGCTAAAACATACCCTTAACAATGAACCACTAAAATCACACCAAATAAATAGTACACAAATAATTCATTGTAAATTAATACAATACAGGAAAAAGGACCTCAAATCACAGAGACTAGTCTACGTTTTCTTTTCTAAATGAGCTAATGGTGTGGTTTTAAATTTCTTTCTTCCTCCTCTTTGCTTGGTTTTTGCCTTCCCTCTGGTAGAATTAGCAAAACAACATTCAGATAATTACCTTAAAGTTCATTCATTCTTAATGTAGTTTGCAATTATCCCTACCTTTGCCAAGGCTTTCTGTGGTTGCTTGAACTGTGCAGCTGATTCTGCAAAAGACCCTTTGGATATTACACAAATATTTGTCATGTAGGGCAATAAAACTCTCTGAAGACTTTCAGAACACAAACATACCATTGTCAGACGGCAGCTTCTCCTCCGTGCAGCATTTAGCAACCTATTTCAAAGACAAAATGTAATGGTCCGAGGTCAGTTCTTCCTTCTTTAACCCCAGTTACATTTTTGCTCTTTTGTCATATTTTTCCAAAAAAAAATGAAAACAAGTCTAAGGACCCAGACCTATCAATGTACATGAAATGTACAGTATGGTGCAAAAGTCTTAGGCACCTGAGAAAATTATGCTTAAACGCTGTTAAGTTTGTGTTAGAACACTTACATTACAACGAACACAAACAACAATACAGTAAATGGTGGTTTTGTGTTTGGCAAAGTATTCGCTGAACCATTTCCAGACCTCTTTCCTCATGGAAGCCCAGTTTTACATGCAGCTCCATCAAATCCCTGGTTTGGCTCTTTTTACTGCAGGAGATTAAATTAGGTGTTGATTATGGAATTTTATTAATTCACCCAATGACTGGAGGCACTGAACAGAAACCTGGATCCAAACATGTGGTGTTCTAACAGCTCACAGAATATAGATGATTTTTTAGAAAAAAGGAATCTTCATACTTTTTACTGCTTGTTTGTTTGTTTGCATTTATTCTAATATTCAGTTGCTTTGGCTGCAGAAAGAAGCCACTGCTGATAGAAATGACTTCAAACAATTTGCACAGGTGCCTAAGACTTTTGCACACTACTGTACATTCTGCAATTTAATATGTTTTTTTAACTGTTTATTTTTAAATTATGTAATTGTGCTATTAAACAGTACAACAAAATGAAAATATCTAGACAATGGTGTGTGTATGAAAGTGAGATGATGCCTATTGAATCCTAAGCTATGACAAATTAGTACAGAAGAGCAAAACGGCATCAGCCTGTACTGGTTCAGCATTAATAGAACATGGTGCCTTGTGCTCTGGTGATCATGCTTTTAGTGTGTTCATCTGGGAACAGAACAAAATTGTACAATGTCTACCTAGCAAAAGCCTTAAACATGCTCTTAAACCATTTACCTCCTGTGAAAGATTGAGTCTACCAACGTTTTGCTGAGCTGAATCCTGGGCGCTCTCTCTCAGGTGGTTGCCCTCCATCAGTTGGCTCACACGACCCTGTTCAGCTGCCACCCCCACCTTCAGGATGTGGAAGGGTGTGTGCAGATCACCCATTTTAAAGTGTACAGCCGTACCCTCAAACCACAGACTGTCACACACACCCTCTTTAAAGCCTGGTGGCTCGTAGTCTCGTGGGGTGACTGTCAAGATTTCAAACACAGTGGAGACATATATAAAGTTTATCTCCGAAGTGAAGGATTTAAGCCTTATTGTGGACTACTTCTTTCTATAATTTTTGGAATGTCTCCATTCAAAATCCTCTGTAGTCCAGAACTAGCCTAGACCCCTGCCTTTGATCAAGAGGATACAGGGTAGCACAAATCTGATGTTTTGCTAAAATGTTAGAGCTATGTCCACTGACAACACAGGTCAACAGGTCAAAATCATCAGATGTTGATGTGGGTTTTGTAGTATATTTCATGCTAATTTCAGATCTGTGTTTAGTTTTTGCTGCATGTACAGTTTTTGTGATGAAGCTAGTTATATACTGCATGATATAATTGGTGTAAATAATTAGATAATAATTATATGCTAAGCATTTTTGAAGAAACAGTGGTAGCTGACTGACACTGATCATTATATCTATGCCACAGTGTGCACCTGTCTGACTTTGCACTGAAAATATAGAAAAAGTTACTTGATTGTTGCCTGCGGTTTAATAAAAACCGTCTATTGCAGATCTTATATTACTCATAATTCAAAAAGTTGATGTGTCTGAATGCAGATCTGGAATCAGCATGAAAAACGTTTATAGAAGTTTGTTGTGGTTTCTGATTTGTTGACCTGTGTCATTTTTCATCAGATTTGATTTAAACATGCAAACATAATTAGAACAGCTAGATCAGAATTTGCTTGATATTTGGGGAAGTGACTTCAAGAAACTGGAAGGAACCTAAAATCTAGATCATGCACATGGTATGACTTCTTTAAAAAGTGTGCATGTGTCTAATCTAGTGATAGTTATGGGTAATTTGCACAGGCTCATGTAATATCAAGACAGAAAGATTGGATCTGAGCCAAAAAAGGATTCAGCTGTAGGGCAGTAAGGCAGCGAGAAACTAGCCTACAACTAATCATTAACAATCTAATTATGACCAAGTCCCAAGCCCAGCCCCATGACTGAAACTGTGCTGCAGTTTGAATGTCCCACTATAACGTAATGTTAGAGCATGACAAATAAGCAGACTACTCCAACAGCTGTGTTTACACACTGTTGAGGATGTTTGTTTTACCATGGTCATAGTAGTAAAGTTTCATTGTGAGATAGACATCATCAGGAAGAGCATCTAAATTCTGCATGAGGAGGAATAGCTTCCTGATCAGGAGAACTGAAGCTTTCTTTGTGTCCTCCATGGTCACCCTCATCTCCATACTGTCATTTCTTAAAGAGAGAAAATCAACAGATCAAAAAGTCTAAATCTCTAAAGAGTACAAATAAGTGACTGGTCAAATAATTAGCCTTTCCAAAAGCAAGTTGGAACTGCTTTTTTTGTTCTACATTGTAAGGCATTTGGTTCATGTAATACAAACGTATCATAGTTTCTCCTGCAGTTAACTGAGCGTGCAATTCAGACTAAACTGTAACACAGATAGTATCAGGTTTTGTCCTGATGGATTTAAAATCTATTTCACATTTTATCTTCTGTTTACTACTGCGCATGCTTTAGTGTTTTCTTTGCTTCAATGATAAATCTCACCTAAAGATGTCCATCTGTGGCCCATGTTCTGAGTATTTGAACTTAAACTGATAAGATTCTATCACATGCTGTGATAACAGAGAGAGGTAAAGATGGTTAATTTGCGCAGAGAATACAGCCTATAGTATAATATAGTATGTAATATAGTGCATACATTTTGAATTTACTGATAGTAATAAATAGCAATATGAGTGTCATACAGTACATTCTGAATACATTTTAAATGTTCTTTTGTTATGTTATTATTTCTATTTCAAGCTGCAAATATAGACAATCTGTATTAGGTTATAAGAGTCAGTTCAGTTTTCTCTATTGTTATATATGTAAATGCACACCTACACACACACCCTAGTGTCCATTGTGCATCATTTCAGAAACTTACATCAGTGTCATCTGGGTCTCTGTGCACCTGTGTTGTTTCACCAAAAATTATTAAAGATGGGCATGTGGCACACAAATAAGGCATGACAAATATTCATTTTGTTAATTTAACTGATTAGCTGGATCTGCTGGAACACTAAAATGTGCAGAGCTGGGTGTTCTCCAGGAATGATTTCTGAACCACTGAAATAAGGAATTGGTGCACACTTACCCCAAGAAGCACAATCTGCAGCTGTAACAAAAAAGGCAGAATTACTAAATCTTATTGGTTACCACATTTGTGCAAAATGTATGGCATGCCTGACTTACATATCTCTTCTCCAGAGCATCAAAACAGCCCATCATCCTTAGGAGAAAGCAGAGTGTCATCTTTTGTATGGTAACGTTTTCATTGGTCAGAATGGTCAGATCAGTGAGCATGATTGTATTCACACAAATTAAAGTCAGTACCACTTCACAATTTTGCAGGCTGCCTGAGATGAACAATCCTCTCTGAGGACTTTGATGCATAAATCTGAAATGCAAAATGATAAACTTAGTGAGAAATTAGTTAATACATATATTAAAAACAGATCAAATAACAAGTGTTTATAAAACCTGCTGACTAGTCACCTTCTAAGTACCGAGAGCGATAGGCATCTTCTGGAAATATTCCTCGTAGGTAGGTTATAGAGGACACTGCAAGCACCAGCATTCGTTTCACAAAGACCAGAGACTGCTCCTGCGTTCTCAGCTCTTGGTGGAATAAGCTGTCCCACTAGAAAGAGAAAATAAAAAGACCACTTAAAAGTCATTAAACATTGTGTTTACCAAGTTTTTTTTTTGTTTGCCAGAGATTACAGCCAGAATGAGGAGGGGATCAACCTGAAAAACGATGTTAACAGGTTTGTAAGTATCCAGTAGTTCAGGCAATAAAATGATTAACATTATGAGGAAAACAACCATGAATATTGTGCAAAAATCTTTTAGTAAAAAGATGTTAGTGTTTTTTTTTTCTTTCATATTTTCCACCCCAGATTATTCAATTCCACTACTGGTTTGATGTGAAATGTGCTTGCCACGGTGTCACATCTGCAGAGTTTAATGCCTTTACAAGCTTCCTTACAGAAAGTTGTGACCTGAAATGATTAGGGAAACACTAACTGTTAAATGAAACATTGCTATGCAATCATACTGAGGATCTTTTGCCCTATGATGTATTTTTAAAACCCGGGGAGTATATTACATGAAGGTATAAAGCAAAACAGTCCCCAGAAAAATATAAACACTCTGCAGACATGTGTGGGTTCATGGGGGTTTGGATTATATATATATATATACTGTAGATACTGTAGTACAGCCCCTATAAACTAGATATATGACTTCCTTATTGAAGTGTAGTACTTATTTCAGGACTGTATGGTCCTTTTTGAGAAACACGACACAATGTTACACCATTATCCAATATTTACAAATGTTAGTCTCATTGTTTTGTCACACAATCTGTGACACAGTATCTTAAAAAAAATTATAACCAGCTAGCGTTACGTTACGCAGCATTAACATTTACTTTGTTGAAAAGGCTTTTTGTACCTTACCTCGGCAGTTTCTTGCCTTGTTTTTCCTCGTGTTTTCAGCCTGGTCGCCATGTACTTGTTTTGTTTTCTTTTTACTTTCAAGGTTTGGCGGATTTCCCCCCTCTACCTAAACGTTAGCCGCCAGCTAAAACAGGATTAGTTTATGCTCGTTTTTGAGAAATTCTCTTAAAAAAACGAAGATTCAAATTAATTCAAATGAATCGATGTTATGATAGACCGAGGTTGTAACTGAATACTTTTTGGACACCAAAATGTGTTCTTTTATTCGTTTATAATGTTTTCCAGGACTATAAAAAGCAAGGACTACTGAGGTAATCTAATATTAGCTTAGCAGGCCTCGCGCAGTAACCGCTACCTGTCAATCACAGCCGTCCACTCTCACTGCTAACATACGTTTCGTTTACTCAGATTATCTATTTAACATAACATTGTTTATTTCCCAACATCACATGAACTCGTTTTACCTTTACTAACACCACATTAACTCATTATCTTTACTGAAATCACATTAATCTTTACTAACACATTAACTCGATATTACCTTTACTAACATAATATTAACTCGTATTACCTCTACTATCATAACATTAAGTGGTCTTTCTATTTTCTCTTTCTAGTGGGACAGCTTATTCGTCACATTGACTCATACTACCTTTACTATAATCACATGAACTTATATTACCTTTATTATCATCATTCTGATATTACTTTTACTATAATCACATTAACTCATGTGATCTTTACTAACATCACATTATTTTCTAACATTAAATACTTAACTTATATTACCTTTATTAGCACTATATGAGTTAATATTTACTAACATTACATGAACTCATATTACCTTTACTCACATATCTAACATTACCTCATTTTTACTAACATCACAATCTCATTACCTTTACTAGCATTACATTTTTAATATTTACTAACATTACATGAACTTTGCATCAACTCACATGACCTTTAAAAACATTACTTTAACTCCTTTTACTTTCATATCTAATTGCACTGGTCAGATTACCTTCATATTAAATTACATGCAACATGACATTTTTACTATATATTATGTTTTGGCTTCAGAGCAAGTCTACCACCAACTAACAAGTCTGTTAGCTGTACTGAAACAGAGGCAAAACATCATTTCTGAACAGGAATTTATTACAAAACATGTGTTTGCAATGCAAAGGATGGGAGATGTAATCTCAGCACAACTGTCACAGAAACTGAGCAGATTTTACTGCTGTGAAATGTAAAAACACAAAATGTCTGGTCCCCAATCTACAGTACAAACTGTTTACATCACAAAGGAAGTACGAAGGTGTAAACATACAAAATGGCCCACAAAAACAAGACTAACACGTTCCTATGGACCATGACGTCATTTGGTCCTATGATGCTCTCGATTTACTGCTTACAGTGTCACATTAATATAAATAACACAAGTGCTACACACTTTTACGGGGTAATTAGGTTACTGAGGTCCTATACACAGTGCCAGTATGGGGCCTGCTAAACTACACGGCAGAGTCCTGTCTGATTAGTTTTGCTTGGAGAAGAAATCTTTGCTCTTCTGGACGTCGGGCTTGATTGTGTCCTTTCCGGGCTTCCATCCTGCTGGGCAGACTAGAAACAACAGAGATGAGTTTAAAATTTAAATTCAACCCAAATGTAGTCAATCAGCCAAGAGATTCTTGGTGTCCAACGCTTACTTCTTTAGCTCTGCACTGCAGCTACGAGCCTAATGCTCTAAGCGTCTAACTGTATAGCTCAGTCATCACAGCTGATTTTAAATCTACGTTTAGTGTTTCCTGCAGGTACAGTGTCTGTGATGAAGCTAGTTCTATACTGCATGATAGCTGGTATAATGATCATATAATAATCATATGCTGAGTGTTTGTGAAGAAACAGTGGTGTCTGACTGACACTGATCATTATATCTGTGCCACAGTGTGGCCTGTTTGACTTCACACTGAAAATATTAAAACAGTTACTTGATTTGTGCTGCGGTTTAATAAAAAACACATGCAAGTCTATTGCAAATCTAATATTAGTCATAATTCAAAAAGTTGATGTCACTGAAAAAGAATTATAGCATATCTGAAATCAGCATAAAAAATGGTTGAGAAAAGTGTGTTGTGGTTTCTGATGATTACGAAAAACATTTTTTTTGTTGACCGATGTTATCAAAGTCAATCTGATTGCGAAACAAATATACATAATTCTCCAAACAATTCACAGTATCTTTGAGGGACTCTGGGCAAGCTGAGAGTTTTCAGTCAATGAAAGGTTTGGGGAGATGAAACATGATGATACTGGTTAATATCACAATACAGTCACTTTAATAAATTGTCTTCAAATTATATAACAAATTGTGCTCATTATGAACAGATATGAAATAAGGTAAAAAGGTCCATTTTAATGCTGACTTTCCGTTTACATGCTTATGTGGTTTTGGTCACTGTAAGGGAGGGCATTGCATTAGCTGTCGAACTGTGGCTGTCCATGTTTATGGATAACAGCGTCACATAAGCCTTTTGATATTACTTAAGAACTCGACCCGGTTTGAGAAGAGTGCACGATGATTTAGACCCATTTATGCAATGTTTACATTCAGATATGGCTTAGTTATTAATAACATTGACCTCATAGTTTCAGTGCAAATATAAATATATAAAAAGGGATAAAGTGAGATAATTTGCTTTTTAGCCAGACTACCGTGGCAAAAGAACAGCATGAAAGCTGTAGCTTATCATAAGCCAGTCAGTGAGTGATCCCATGAATCTGGTTCCTTATTGGCAAATCACATGACTCACGCTTTCAGGCCTTGACCGCATTCTCATGATGAAATCACTCAACCATCACACACCCATAGTATCATCTGAGACAGCTCACTATGACCAAGGCAAACTAATTTCACTTATATAATAATGACTAGTGAAAAAAATGTAAGAAGTGTCACTACAATGATGAATACAGATACAGATCTGAGCATTATGTACATGTACTACACCATACCTTCTCCGTGTTTGTCGGTGAACTGAAAGGCCTGGACCAGGCGCAATGTCTCATCAACAGAGCGACCCACCGGCAGGTCATTGATGGTTATCTGCCTCAGGATGCCTTTGTCATCAATAATGAAAAGTCCTCTGAGATAGAAAATAAAAACTGAACTTTAGGGGCTGACACACAGAATGTGGGCTACAGTGACTAAAATAAAAATAAGTGACTAAAACAAAGGTTTTTGGTATCCTACTTTCTTTAAGATGTCTTGAAATCTTTTGAATCAATAAGATATAAAATGCATTAAAAAAAATTCTTGTTATGCAGAAAGGTATATAACGTGAAATTTCTATTATACTAAATGGATACATAACCGCACAACATTTCAGGTCACATCAATTGCAAACATTTCTTGGATGGAAATCTGACTTCCTGCCCCCTAACACACCTGTAAGCAATGCCTTCATCCTCTTTCAGAACACCATAGTCTTGGGAGATGGACCGGAGGGTGTCTGCCACCAGGGGAACCTTCATGTGTCCCAAACCGCCTTGTTTCCTGGGGGTGTTGATCCTGATGGCAAGAACGGAGAGATCTTTCAGCCTTTGTTGTCTGATTTATTTACTGTTATACACTTCACTGATCCTGGAGCAAATTACTTGAGTCCTATGCATTTAACCCATTCACCTGAGTGAAGGGTACCTTGCTCAAGGGGACCTCAGTGGTGCCACTGGCAGTCCTGGGATCCAAACCCACAGCCTTCTGATCACAAGGGTAACCCCCTAACCACAAGGGCACCAGCTGGTTTTGTCCATTCTTAACACTCACCAGGCCAGATGGCAGAAGTGAGAGTCTACAGAGGCACCAATAACCTCGCAGTTGATCTTCTTGAATTCATCTGCAGCATCACTGAAGGCAATGATCTCGGTGGGACACACAAAGGTGAAGTCCAGCGGGTAGAAGAAGAACACCACATACTTTCCTGAGGACAAAAAGGAAGCCGGGAGTTAGGAAAGCACCACTGTGTGCAGGCTTCATGTTAATGTTTATCATAAATCACAGCTAGGAAGAAAGGACTAAATCTAAACATCCTGTCGAAGCTGGACACTTAAGGAGCCTAGGGTTGACTGAAATACCATAAAGACAATATAGATATGGCAGAGGGTTGCAGTATGCATTTTAAGGCTCTAACAAATCACAAAATGCATTCATTTATTATCCTAATTCTGTTAATGTACTCATCACACATGCATTACTGGGTGAATGAAGAAATAGAGTAATTCAGATCTACATATTGGTCTTTAACTGTAAAATTTGTAAAATTGTATTTTCAATTGAACAGAGGTCATACCTCTGTAGTCGGACAAATTGAGGTCCTTAAACTGGCCGTCTGGCATCACAGCTTTGGCTGTGAAATCAGGAGCGAGATGGCCAATCTTTGCCTTGCCTGCTGCCATCTTCTTACGCTGGACTGAAATGAGGAACAGAGACTTCATTGAAAAGAAGAGGAAACCGTTAAAACATATTAAACTTAATGACTTTTTGAAAGAATGGTTTAAGCTTAAAACGACGCAATTCTTTTGTTGCATTAAATATGCGGTTGGTCTGTAGGACCAAAAATCACAAAAAAGCAGAACACAAACATAATGTGATCAGACAGACAGATCTTTTACATAAGCCTTTCAGGTGTATGAAACTACGGCTCGTACTTTCAGCACTTCCTCAGTTTCGTAACATTTATAGACCAGATAAGGTCCACACGTCTACAGGTGTCCACAGGTTTAAAGGTTTAACATACATTCCTCAGTCTGTCTTTTATTCATTGTTGCGGGTCAGTAGTTGGACTGCGAATACAGAGTTTCCTGCAATTTTAAAGTAAAGAATAAAGCCCAAGTTTGGCTCAAAAGCTGGAATTTAGTCAGTTGTAAGCTACAATGAAGACACAACTAAACTACTATTTTCACTCACGGTTCTTCAGTCCTTATGCTTATATACACACATGTTGATATAGCTTTCACTCTACAATTCTACATGTGACAGAAGCGCGAAAAAGTAAAAAAGTTTTTGAACGAGGACTTTTATTGTGTGTGGGGTTTTTTTTTTTTTAGAAATGCTTAAACCTGTTGCTGGACAGTTAACTGAACTTGCTTTTTTCTGTTTCTTGCTCAATATAAAACAAATCAAAATTTTCAAGACTTTGTTACACAATCTACGGCAACAATTTCATGCATGCAAACTTGAAGAGTGTTTTTACGTACCTTCAGCTCCTCCGGAGTGTGTGTGAACACGAAGCGTAGGACTGGCCACTGTGCTCACGGTTATATAGTGACCATAAAATCTCGCGATACTTGAAGCCAAAGGATCAAGGTACAGCGGTTCGTTAAAAGCTCGCGATACTTAAAGCTGCTCTGAGAGTCCACTCCACTGAATGTCATTTGCCTCAGCCTGGACCATTCTGACTGTGTTAGCATGACTTTGCACATTTTTTACATTACAAGAAAGCTTTGAGGAAGCAGGGATGACGCTTTCTACCAGTCAAACAAGTAGCACATCTTAGGTTTCAGCTGCTGTGAGCAGTCAGACAGTGCCTCTTTGTCAGATAAGTCAAAGAGAGCAGGTTTAATTCCTGGACAGGTGGACAGAGTGGCCTAAATTCACACTGGAAAAAAGTTGCTACTTCAATGAAACACTGATCGACTCAGGCAGAAGTAGAAGTAGCTGCCATACACAACTGGAGTAAAAAAACGAATAAAGTCAAATCACTTTACAGACAAAAGTATTGGGACACCTGACCATTACACCAAGAGGTGATGATTTTGATGTTAATGATGACAGTGTTAATGATATTGCATTCAAACACATAGACTTTAATATGGGGTTGGTCCCCCTTGCCAGCTATAACAGCCTACAAACCAGCTTTTTCTAACCATGTCTAAGTTAAAAAGCTATGGAATGCAGGTGCGAACATCACTATATGACAAATGAAATAAATTAAACCCGAAATGTGACCACATAAAAGTAGAAGTGGGGAAAAGTGGTGTACGTTCCTTGTGTTAATTGTTGGCATTTTGCTTAGAAGGAAATTACACATTTGTCGCTCAACCCTTACCAACCTCTCTAAACTTTAACCTCTGTTATGACACCTGTTTAGATGTGTGAAAAGAAGTGATTAATGTGAGAAATTTTTAATACCAGCGGCACATTTCACTTTACTATGATTGCACTTTGTATTGTCCCTGTCCTGCAGTTAAATTTCTATATATGTGTGTATCTCTTGCCATATACTTTTGTATTTTTGACATTCTGTATAAATGCACCATAGAGGATCTGCGTGGAACTGCATTTCAATACACTGTATACTGAGTATAGTTTTGTCTTGACAATAAACAAATCTTAAATCTTGAATCCTGGAACTTGAAAAATGCACTCAAAATGTACAGCACTGTCCTATTCACACCTTTTGGGCATATTGTGTTGGCCTGGGACCTTCATTTGTGGGGAGACACCCCGATTCTTGATGATTATGATTTTTTAAACCCACTTTTAGAACCTCTCTATTATGAGGAAGTGAACCTGACTGGTAAGCAATGCCGCTACACAGCCTGTATGAAGGAAAATAATGGATGGTAGTGGAGAAAATGGTTTGTAAGATCACCTCTGCAGCTGCTGCTTTAAGAAGATTTTTCATTTTTTACTTCCTTGTACTATATCTGTGTTATTACATACTTCAGGCAGGGTTCCATTATGACACTGTTTGCTCAGTTTTCCTTGTGCATTTCCTCTAATTGATTAGGACACGCTGTTCCTTGGAACTGGCCTGGTTTGTTTTGTGTAAATTCCATCATCTAGCGAACAGACTGAAGGGTCAAAGGCTGTGCAATCAACATTAATTACAAATGGCAAGAACTTTGGACTTTGTGATGCAGATGCAATGATTAGCAGATGATTGGCAATATATGACCAATCACTATGGGCTCTGAGCATCCCGACCAATCACAGCTCTAGATTAATTGAATGTATATTGTTTTGGCCCAGAATAATACAGTTCCATTTTTATAGTAAGCTGTATTATCAACACATCAGATGTACGAGCAACACTAATAAGGAGCTTCTGTAGACGTAGAGGGAGGCTGTCATTTGCACGTTTCATCTCGAAAGCTCTCCACCTTGTTGCCATGGGTGCGACATGAAGGGCATGATAAGAGTGTCTGGACACAAAGAGCATAAATTAAAATGCAGCTGTGAGCTTCAGATCAAATAAATTCCCTAAACCTGCGTATTCAAAGGGGCAGTCTTTTTAAAACAAAGAGCCTAATTAGAGGCCACCACGTTAGCAACAAGGCCGGTGTATGGGCTTTTTTGTGTCGTGTCTTCACAGTAACACTCTTACAATTATGCACTAATGTAGATTTATTCGAGTGTAGTAATAGATATCCGGCTGATGGGAAGACCATTGCTGTAATATTTAACTATAATTAATATAATAGGAAACATTTAATAGACAGAAAGTAACGTTTACATTTACATAATTAATACACATAATAAAAACACAAACATATATGTCGGGATATACATATGTGCATATATATTAGGGGTGTCACCTGATTAAAAACTTAATCTGATTAATTACAAGCTCTCTGGTTATCTACAGTTCATACAGTTTATAGTCAGTTTATAGCACTGATGAGGAGAAATAGGCAAATAATATGCATAATCTGAAAAAAATATATTGTATTTAAAAAATACATTTTATTAGCAGTCTATCGATTCATGCTACCCTGTCGTAAATGCAACCTTGTAGCTTATGCAGTTTATATAGTCAGTTTAGCACTGATAATGATCAGAAATGGGCACATAACACGCATAATCTGGTGAAAATATATCTACAGCCTAGATAGATTGATAGATCTTTAGGGGTTTAGGGGTTTATACAGTCAGGTTCTGATGATTCATGCTGCCTGGCTGAAAAATGCTGCCATAGTGCAAATCAGCAGAAGGGTCTATCGATTCATGGTACCCTGTGGTAAAATGCTCCCTTGAAGTGTGTACAGCCGCCAGCGTGCCAAGGCAGCACAGATTAATGGATGTGTCACTGGATCCCAAGACTGTGGAACTGCACATGTGCAGATGGGCACGGGAGCACATATGGATGGGTATCATGTTTCAACAGAACACAGGACAAGATTAAAGTCACGTGGTGCGATTAATCAGCGCTAATATTCTGTAAAGCGTTATTTTTTCTGTTATTATTTTCTCAAAATTAACTGTTAATTCTACACCCCATATATTTATATATATACTAGGGGTGGGCATAGATAATTTTTTTAAATCTAGATTAATCTCACTGTAATCTTGGAATTAATACAGATTAATCTAGATTAAAATGGCTCATTTGAATTCTGCCAAAGGTCTGAAGACCCCGCAAATGATCCCAAGCCACCCTAAATATATTGTCATTATTCTACTATTTTTAAATTATATATCCAGATATCACTGAGCACAGATACGCACTTTACAAATAGAAACAATAGACTATGAATTGAAATGAAAAATAATAAGTCAGTAGTTTTAGTATATACTTTATGTCAAAAATGATTTATGACCCTATGATTTATGACATGTCAGATGCCAGATG
>JBBPDC010000011.1:7668895-7688872 GCA_037974485.1 Hemigrammopetersius urotaenia | reverse complement strand
TTAATATTGAAAACATCACCTGTTGCTCTGATGGCAGCTTTGCACACTCTTGGCATTTTTTCACTCAGATTCATGAGTAAACGACCTGGAATGGTGTTTAATTAACAGGAGTTTATTCTGGTTTAACTCTTTGTTTTGTTTACTGCACAATTCCATGTGTTCCTTCGTCATTTCGTTTGTTTTCTATATTAATCTACAATGTAGAATATAATAAAAACAAAGAAAAAACATTGAATGACTGGTAGTGTTATAGCTATGAATGCGCTGCCTGATGTCAGAGATGCTGTTTTACCAAAGTTTTGAGAAGCTTTTGGTCTAAAACTAAACCCAATCATGGTGGAGGGATACATGCAGGGTGTCGAGGGACAGAATAGTCCCCAAACAAAAATGATTTAGGTCAGATTTACATTTCATATGTAAATTACATACATCTTTAACATTCCATGTCGACCCTCTGGTGATGTGTAGATTAATAAATAATGAATAAAATGTGTAAACGTATCACCACAGAATAGAATTCTGAGTCCGAGATTCTCTGCGATAAAGCATTTCACACCAAACCCAACCTGAATGACTGCGTTTGCACCTTAAACACTGAATGATGCAGAAATGTAGATAATTTGGTGGAATTTAAGGGGCATTTGCGCGCTTGTGTAATAATAAGCATTAAGGAATATCAATCACATAATATTAATTAGTAGGCCATGTTAAATTTAGTGAATTTATTTCTACTTTTAAATCTGTGAAGATGTACAGCTGGGTCACTCTGAATAATTCAAGAGGTCTGTTCATCATCCTGAAAGAGGAACAAAGGGGGTTGGAGCATTTGAGATGACCTGGAGTGACCTTCATTAAAGGACCAGCCCAGAGACCAGACATACTCTCTCACAGACACTCTGCCTCACACACACACATTGAGTCAGGTTTCAATATTTCTCTATTTTCCTAGATATGTTTCATCATTTTCAATATCATGAGTATCTAGGGGTGTAACGATGCAAAAAGTTTGTGCTTCGATTCAATTTAACACATTTATGATACAACTTTAATGTCAATATTGACCACAATAATATCTGGCCATCTGCGATTGTCTACGTGTCCATTCCAAAGGACCATCCATCCATCCATCCATCATCAACCCCTTATTCCTGCATTCAGGGTCGGGGGAGGGGGTAGCTGGAGCCTATCCCAGCTGCAATGGGCGAAGGCGGGGTACATCCTGGACAGTCGCCAGCACTTCGCAGGGCCACATATAGGGACAGACAACCATTCACGCTCACATTCACACCTATGGGCAATTCTCAGAAAAACAGTGACAATGCCATCAAATATCATGACTTTATTGTTGCCATTCTGCCTAGCCTTATGTTCAAGATTTGTATTAAATGTAGCAACCAGTCATAAATTAAAACATCTTCGTCTAATGGACCTCGTCCATAACTCCAGACAGACTGCTTATGATTATAGAGTCCTTGAGGGCTGAGCAAATGTCTTAAGCCATTAGACGGAGAGGCCTTATCCCTCCGACCAAGAATTTATTCACATCATTAAAGCAGGCACCAGAGGGCCGGGACAATGTGATCATCTGCTTCGGCTGCTATTTTTACCGCAGGGCTCGCTACGGATCTATCGTATTACGACTCACAGTGTAGATTTCCAGGTGACGGTATCAGCTGGGCATGCTGCACCAACGAAATGGAATTAGCTCTCCCATTTTTAAAGGGGGGGGCGCGTCTATTTCTGGATATGAATTGTGTTATTAAGGAAGCGCATAGGCCAAAATCGTGATTTCCATTCATAGGCACCGCAAAGAAAGAGCAATTTATCAAATTCAACCTCCCCTGGCTCCCAGGCAGCAGGACGGCATGGGAGAACTTGGGAAAACGCAGTGCAGAGATGAAAAAGGTGGAAACACACTGTACAATTGATATTTTTCTGCATTTTAGCTTATTATTATACTGCTGCACAGAAATACAGTATTTACTATCAGAGATGTTTTATTTTGAAAAATGACTGGGATCCTTAGTCCCATCAGTCCTAAATGGGAGAAGCACGCTGCAGAGAAACAGGCCCAAGGCTCTCACTGATTCAGCGTTATATTTTTTCATGCACGTTGTATTTGTTTTTGTGATAAATCTTGATGTTCAAGTTTACCATGGTGACCAGAGAGCATTAGCGTGCTGAGTGGATGTTACCCGTGTTATGTTGTTGTCGGCTCGTTGTTATGAAAATGCTGTTAATAAAGCTGCGAGTACACACTGGATTTACGTTTATTATTATATTTTTAAAATATCCCCATTTTTATGAGTATCATTTATTTGTATAAATACGTATATTTATCTGCCACTCCTTAAAGGCCGGGCCGTGAAAATAGTTTCTGATATTAAACCGGTACGTGACGAAATAAAGGTTGGGGACCACTGCTCTAGACCAGATCAACCATCATCAGAATCACTCGTTCACTCGTCCTCCAGACCTGTTCGACCATCCTGAACCATGTGCATGTGCTGCACAAACCCTTCACCAGAGCAGAAACTGTTGCAACTAGCTACATCCCTGCTGCTCATCTGTGTTTAAATTTCTTCACTTCTGCCTTTTATTTTTAGTCGTCTCTATGGTGAAATTCCCCCTTTCTCCCTTGCTTTCTGCTGTCGACCCGAGGAGGATGGGTTCCTCTTGTGAGTCTTAGTTCTTCCCGACATTTCTTGCTGTAGCTTTAAGGAGTTTTACTTGACTTGACGTTCTTTTAAACCCAAGTATCCATTAGTAACATCAATTCATTCAAGGAGGCACCTGTCATCTCTGCAGAAGCTACTCATCTCCTCAGTGATCATTTACAGCCTGGAAGTTGTCAGTTGCTCTGACTGCAGAGCATTATCAACCCAATTTCCCTGCCATAGGGGAGCACACAGACAGGAGACTGCAACCCACATTTTGCCCCACTCAATCAGAATGTGGATTCTAAACCAGTGCGTGTGCTCTGCACCCTACTTTGTAAACTGTGCTGGAGGGGGATAAGGCAGGCATCTGGATCTTCTGTACCACACCTGCTCTACTCTTTAGATCTCTGTGAACTGCTCACAAATCACCACAGCTCTGTATATCTGCAAATGCAGGAGCCTTGGCTGCAAAATCATGTATCTTTGTATCACGTTTAAATGTGACATTTTTGGGGGCAAATTTTAGTGCACAAGCTCAATATATCTGACTTTCAACATTTTGGAGTAAAAAATTATGCTATTTTTCCCTAATAAGTTTAAGTTAGGAAATACATGATTTTGTGGATAAATCCATGCTTCCTGGGGGGTGCCAAAACTTATGCACAGTATTTATTTATTCTTATGATGTTAACTTATATCACACACTGATTTAACATCTACTTTTCCCAGCAGGAATTAAAAAAAAGGATCTTCTTAGCAGTCCTTTGTGTAATTATCGCTATCAGTTACCAGTGGCTACAAAAAGCAAATCATGTGGAGCAGCATTCATGTGGGAATTAGCCTAACTTGGTTAATGGGTCAGAAATATAGGGTCATTCTGACATCAGTAATGGAAAGTAAAGGTCTCTGTGTAGCGCCTCAGTGTGCAGGGGAATATATGGTAATATGGGTCTAAACTTTAAAAGCATTAAATCTGAACATCTGCTGCAGTCTCAAGGGGACAGTGTGTGTGTGTGTGTGTGTGTGGGGGGGGGGGGGGGGGGGGCAAGTGGCAGATGCCTCCCAGACCGGGGGAGGGAAACCAGTCTACTGAATCCAGCGGATCTGTGGCTCTGAAATTAGCTGGCTGAAACAAAGCCTTTGTTCTTTAAATTGCGCTTTGGCTCTCTGTGATGATCTGAATGCACAAAGCCAGTACACAAACCAAAAAACTGCAAAGGACCTACAGGCCATTTTAACCTCATGACTTCATGAAAAGGCTTTAAATGTAATAGTAACTTTACGGCAGACCTATTACGAAGCTGTAAATACTCCAAGGCAGAAATTATTTAAAGTAGAAACCCATCATTTTTGACAAATATCAATATACCTAAATCACTGAGACGTGACCAGCCTTCCAGTTAATGGTTTTGAATACGCTGCCTGATACCTGATACATTGTTTTCCCACAGATTTGAGGTAAGATTTCTAAAATAAGCCCAAAATATCCTATATTGGGCTTATCCTAAAATAAGCCCAATATCACTTCTATGCCCATACAAATTGGTGGAAGTACTTTATAAAAGGTTTTACAAATTACTATCATCCTACTTTTGTAGTTTTTAGCTACTGAAGGTCTCCCTAAACTAGTTTGAGAAGTTAATTTGTCTAGACCCCATGGGTTAGCAGGTGTTATCAGTGTGACTCAACAGGGCCAACAAGTGGCCAAAGTGGTTTAATTAGAAGGTTTAACTGCACCCAGTGTGAAGATGCTGGACACCCTAGTTACTATGATGATCCTCATCATCACCATTTCAGGGGTTTGAAAAAGGTCATGTCCATCACCTCGCCGCCGTGGCCGTCAAAAATGGCGAAGATCGACGGGTGGCTCCTGTTGGTCAGGTCGGTGAGGACCTCGAAGCGGTCCTCCATGTGGTCCCGCCGGCCCTGGATGGAATACACGGCCACATTGGCGTCTCGGAAGCCCCACGTGTTGGAAAACTCGGCGTCCAGGGCACGGAACCCCCCCAAGCCCTCATGTGTCATCATCATCTCAGCCACCTTGCCTTTGACCATCCTGACGGCGTCGCGGCTGGACTTCACGATGGTCTTCACCTCGTCCGTGTGGAAGAAGTAGCTCCACAGGGCCAGGCTGATGCACAGGAGGAACAAGGTCTCCGGTCGGAGAAGAAAGTAACGCATGATGCGACCGAGGAGAGACAGCAGAGTCATTGTGTCTGCTATCATCACACGCGTGGGGAAAGCTGAGGGGACGACGACTGGAGACGACAGACCACGACTGCTGCGGAATTTCTTCAGATTACTCCATTAAAGTCGGGACTGAGAAGGAGGACGGCTTTACCGCTACACGGAGTACGTCTCAGCACGCTTCCACACCCGTCTCCATCATCTTCCATTCATTCAAAAGTAAATAAATGGAGGAAACCTGCTGGGACAGCTGCCTCACCCGACCGTCGCGGCTCCGTCTGGAAGGAGGAGGCTAACGCTAACAGCTATCATCCCGGCGAAAACAGTACTGCGGCTCTTTAAACCCGTCAGAGGTGGAGGTTTTGAGTCCTACAGGCCCGTTTTACTTCGCGGAAGCGGGTTTTGCCTTTGGAGACCCGCGGCAAAAACGCCATTCTGTATAAAATCACATAAATCTGTCTATGATCCTGCCGTTTGGAACCGACGGCAGTTCACTAACCCGCATATGCCACTGTACATCACAACAAACGCACTCATTAGCATACAATTAAGTCCCGCCCCTTACGCACTACGATTGGCTAACTGCCTGCGGGCGTAAACAACTAGCCAATCGTTGTGCAGAAGGCGACCTATCAATAGCCAACCGCAGCGTACAAGGGCAGGGCTTGTCCAGAAACTGGTGGGTTTTAAAAAATAAAAAAAATCCACCGATTGTGTGGACAAGATAAGATTAGTCACACAGGAGTGAAAATTGCATTGTTACTGCAGCAAGTGGACAGAACAAGAGAACAAAGTAGAAGCAGCATAAGCGATAGAATAAAAGTCATACAATACAACAGTATATATACCCATGCATGCAGTACTCGAGTTGAAGTTGGATGAGGAGGGATGGCATCCCCCCTGAAATAAAAACAGTCAAAATGACAGCGTCAAGAGTCAGATATATCAGTCATTATGTTTTGCATATACGACACAGTTGGTCTCCCACTGTCTGCACTGTCATAAGCACAAAATATGTCGATAAAAGCTCAAAATATAAATGATAAAATCCACCCCACCCCCCGTTTTGTTTTTACACTTCGATTACTGCATACAGTTTTCTTATATGTATATAAACCCATATAAGAAAACCTATATAAATACATGTATGTAAGCAGACATTGAACGTATGTGTATATGCATATATGTATATGTATATAAGATAATAAAACAGTATAATAAGATTAGAAATAAGTATATACAATGAACAATAGTACAACATAATGAGAAGAACACTAGTGCTTGCACACAGAGAAAAAATATGTTTATGAAAATATTTATTAATAAAAAATGGGTAAGTATGTAATCAATCACCATGAGCTAGAATTAGCCTGCTTCCTGAAAGCCTGCTGATTTACTATTCCATATATTCCACATAAGGGCATATCTGTCATCATACTCATAAGGCAGATCTCTCTTTAATCAGATCAGATTTCTCTTTAATTTATAATGATCCTAGATCAGCACTTCTGCTCTGAGCTCTGTGGATCTGAGGATGGTGTTCACCACCACAAGAAATTTTGTCTATGGGATTCCTCTACAATAAACTCTGTTCCTCTATTTTACATCAGTCCACTGTGAATGAGCTGGTTCATATCTCACCAATTAAATTATTCAGAACTCTTGAAGGGTGGGTTGAAATTCCCTTTAAGAAACATAAATGAGTGCATTGATCATATTGATTGTGTTCATTTGTCTAGACCCCATGGGTTAGCAGGTGTTATCAGTGTGACTCAACAGGGCCAACAAGTGGCCAAAGTGGTTTAATTAGAAGGTTTAACTGCACCCAGTGTGAAGATGCTGGACACCCTAGTTACTAAGATGATCCTCATCATCACCATTTCAGGGGTTTGAAAAAGGTCATGTCCATCACCTCGCCACCGTGGCCATCAAAAATGGCGAAGATCGACGGGTGACTCCTGTTGGTCAGGTCGGTGAGGACCTCAAAGCGGTACTCCATGTGGTACCGCCGGCCCTGGATGGAGTACACGGCGTCTCGGAAGCCCCACGTGTTGGATCATATTGATTGTGTATCACTCACAAAAAAGTACTACCTCATTTAACAGCAGCATTTAAAATATCAGCAAACATAAAAAAGCTGCCTCGCCAGTCTAAACTGAACCATATGATGGTGAAACCTGAGCTTTACACAACTTGCATTAGGGTCCTGTACGCGTCTGCTGGCTGTAGACTGGGCTGTAGAGGTCACACCATCTACCCTTAAGTTTGATGCAATATCTATAAACTACCGTCATACTTTATCTGGCTTTATCTTGCAGGGTTACATATTAACATTTAAAACAAATGTTTAATGTAGAGACATGTTGTTCTCTACATTACAGCTGGATGGTTCTTACAGTCTTTCAAATACTCAGTAATTATCATCAACTCCTATTGCATCTCTACATCCACATTAATAAAGAGCTGAATGTGTTTTGAGGTTCAAAGATTGGTCTCTTGACTTTGAATGTTAGCAACATTGGCCTTATCACTCCAGGTCTAAGCTAAAGAAGCATAATTTGGACTCCGGACTTTGGAGTCTTGTCTGATCATCAACATGTGGGGCTAATTTGTCTGATCGTTGTCATTTTAAGGGTTAAATAACATTGGACACAGAACTAATAGGTCTCATCGATATCCTATTCAGAAAAGGATGGGGCTCTTCATGGTTTGAATTACAGGGGGTATACTGGGAGGTACTGTACCCACCGATCAAGACCCAGAACCCCCAAAAAGACAAAAATAACAGTTTGGGGTGTGTGTGTGTGGGGGCGGGGGGTTCTTAGCAGTGTTATGAAGGCAGTACCCCCCAAATATGGAGGGGTAATTCACACTCTGGGGCTTCTGTCTTGTCATTACGAGTTTGATCCCCAGTGTTGCCACCCCAGCCATGGCCTCGCACTCTCCTCTATCCCATGACAAATGTGAGCTAGCGTCATGAGGGATAAGGGACAACCACCCAACTTAGTGTGATGCTAGCCCATGGGTAGACCCTCCTGCTCAGTCTGGTGGTCAAAAAATGAGTAGCTGGAAGGAAAAGAACAATATTTTATATGAACGAAGCATATGTTTGGGGAGAAGTCATTGTCCAACTAACCATATGTTTTTAATGACTAGATATTAAGCACAGCGATTGCTCAGCAAAACCGAAGTCAGTATTTCTCGAGTTCTTCTTGGAGCTGCTCTGAAACGGCCCGAGGAAGGTGAAGGCAGTGTGTAGGGGATCCGTAGCTTGTTAATGGTCTGTCTGCATTCTGAGCACTTGGCAGTTAGACCGTGCCATTTAGCCCAGTTCACTTGAGCCTGTTGAAGTTAATGCATGGGCTCTGTAGGGGCTGGGAAGTAGGTGGGTATCAGTGGCTCAGGTGACAGTTGGTACACACAACACACACCATACACCCATCCACCCCACCAGCTCTCCTTCTTCTTCTCGCAAATGGCACCCTTGTGTGGAGTGAAATAGCAGTAGAGTAAAGCAGGGGAAGTGTAAGAGGAGAAAACCAGCACACTGTGGGGATTCAAACACGTAGGTTCCTTTCAGATAACCTGGTCGAGAGATGAATGCAATAAAATGTCAGATGGTACCAGACAATACATATCAAAGGACCTCAAATTAGTATCTAATATTTTATTAACCTTATGTAACATTCCCACCTAGAGGTTAGTAGCTTGCACTGATGATACAGACTAACCATGTGCACTCTAAGCATTAATGTTGCCATCTGATTAGTGTTCTCCTCCGAGCGTGTTGAGTCCAGTGTAACTGCAGTTTGAGAAGATGTGGTGGAGCTTCACGTGACTTGGAGGAAGCATATGCTAGTCATCACCCTCCCATTGTTGGTGGTACCACATGATTGGGAGAGTCCTACCTAGTGCATGGATTGGAGATGACTAAATCGGACAGAAAATTGGCAAAACTGGCAAAAAGGGGGTTGCATGGTGGAAGTGTTTAGTTCTGCGGTCTTATACCAAAAAGATCCTTTGTTCGATTCCTGACTGGGTGTTTAACATGTTAAAATCTGCAGTCAATTTGTGCATGTCCACGCTGGAGATTTCTTTGTGCTGCTGTGTCCTCTATCACTGTATGAAGCCTCATGCTGCCCTTATTGGTGGATGTGCTGATTTCTGAGTGAGACATTCAGAGGGCCATTTACGTTGCAATGGAAACACGTTATTCATTTATTTGTAACAACAAAAGACCTTTGGGGTGTGAAGTATATTCCTGTTTGTGTGTTATCATGTGAATTATAAGGTTGTTTGTGACACAAACAAAATAAATTGTCCTTAGAAGGAACTGGTTATCCTGGTGCTTCATAGAGTATGTTAAATTCTACAAATAAATAGAAACTGTTGGTGAAGAAGTTCTGTGGAAAGGCCAGACTGTAAATGCACCAAAGAATTCCTGATTCATGTTCGATTTTAATATTATTTGAACTGGGTGAAAATTATTGTTGCGTACAATCATCTGAAAACATGTTCATGCAGAACGTAACTGTAAATATAGTCATTTTTTAACTATGAAATGGATGATGTAATAAACATATTTCATATGGCATATGGCATATTTCTACACTCGTAAGGGTTGAGAATAGAGCTAATGTGGAACACATCAACACAGCTGGAAACATCAAGGCTGCTGGTAATTTTATCACCCTCGATTGGACAGGAGGTCCAGGTCATAGCCTCTTGTAATCATTAACTGGAAACCTGGAATACAAATGTTTTTGTTATATTTAACAGACCGTTGGCTTGGTGTGAAGTGGTAGGCATCATATGCCCTCGAGGTCTCCAGCCAGTTGGCCTGCTGGAACGTAAAAGTCACAAGTGCTGAATTTCCTTTACGTAGGCTTCGGAAACACTTTCTTTTGTGGTCCAGGCTCTCGTTAGATTTGATTGTGTAGCTTGGCTTTGAGCTTCTGCCAGACGGTGTTGGCTTTGAGAATTTTGAGAGCCTTGATTTTTCTCTGGCATGACCCCTGAGCCCGACCCCTAAGAAAATTTTGCTTGTTTACCATTCTGGCAACTCAGCTGGTCATGTGAAGCTCAGAAGCTCTGGCGTTTGAAGGCGTGTAAAGTGCGAGATCATTCCCTCCCAAGTGTGCTGCATTAACACCACCGAGACCACGTCAAAGTCTCTGGAGTTCCGGATCCGCTTTGATCCCTGGGAAAGCCACGACTCGTTCAACCTCGTCGTGGAGAAAAATAAGTTTTCGTTTGAAAGTTTTTGAGGATACTGTAGATCAATGTCCGCTAAACTTAGTATCATGTTTGTCTCCTGAGAAAGTCCTGTTGTTGCTCCTTAAACGGTTCCAGGGTTGGATGTAAAATTCTGGAACTTTCTTTAGACCTTAGAAAGTGGACGTGGGGTTTTAAACTTAACACTTCAGTTCTGACACAAAAAATACAGCCAATTCTGCCATCAAACATTTTTTTGCCATGTCAGAAACCTGACATTACATGTTTACAAGGTGAAACTACAAAATAGAATAGACTTTTATTTTAATTTTGTCTTTTCATTCAAAAGATTAATGGAAATATGGCTCACATTTCAAAGGATTTTATTATTTCAAATATATGAATGTGTTTCCTTTGCAATGTGAATGACGCACTGAATGTCGCATTCAGAAACCAGTACATCCAACAGTAAGGACAGCATGAGGCTTCATACAGTGACAGAAGACACGGCAGCACAAAGAAAATCTCCAATTCCATCTGCTGATACATTTTACTGTGACCAGCATGGGCATGAGCAGAAAACCAATCGTGAATGCAGATTTGACTGTGCAATTTTTCTGCTGAATTTTAACTGTTATTGTCCATGCCTGTCACTCCATTGTGTACCTGTATGTATGTATGTGTGTGTTTGTATGTGTGTGTATATATATATATAGTGCTATTATATTTACTTATATATCCACACTGTATATATATATATATATATATTAGGGGTACGTACCTTGGTTTTGGGGTCACGGTTCGGTACGTACCTCGGTTTTGGGGTCACGGTTCAGTACGGTTCACGATACAGCAAAGTTAAGCAACAAAAAGTTCTTTAAAAAACGAGCCTTAGTTTGTTTTCGTTTATTTTAAATTAACAGCAGTGTATTAACCAGTAAACACACACGTGTAAGGCAGCAGAAGTGTTACACCAGTAGGTGGCACTATTGCACCACACTACGACCCAGGTTTATGATTGACTTGCGCTTTTTGGTCCCTCTGTGATTCCATATTACTTCAGACACGTCTTCTCCGTTGTACCGTGTATTCTCCGAAAGACATCATGTACCGTGACAGTTCGGTACGAATACTGTATACACATATACTCATTGTGCACACTCATATACATACAACTTGCCTAAGTCTACACTTAGTTTACATATATTTTACAATACAAATGTCCGTATTTATATTTCTAGATTGTATGGTGTACCTTTCGAACTGTACTGTTATAGTATTGTATGGTATTTTATACTATTCTATTGTATTGTTCTTAACTTTGTACTGTTCACTTTTTTCGTGACAAAGCAAATTTAAACTAATTAACTAATAAAGATTTCATCTAAAAGAAAAAGCAACACAAACACAGTGAATGGATGATCCGGGCCTTCAGTTAGGGCTCCTGCATGACATACATTTGTTCTTATATTGCAGTTTTACACGGAATCATTCTGTTAAAACACTGAATGCTAAATCCAGCCTCATCTTTATTTGACACTTGTCACACATTCCTCTCATACACTTTTGATCACATTGATTAAAATGTTCATCCTTTATCCTTACATACAAAATAATATGACTGAAGTTAGTGAAGACCCCCAAGTACGATCTGTCTCAAGACAGCCCTGATGAGATGCCAGGTGAGATGGTGTGTAAAGGTTCCTTGCACACATTTCCTTTTCTTTAAAGAACCCCACAGTTAGAGGTTCTCTGTGGAACCAAAAGTAGTTCTGCTATAAAATCAATTCACAGAAACCTCTACTTTTAACAGTAGGGCCTATATTAATGTGTTTCAAATGTGAGCTGTGCATATGTGTGTGTGTGTTAAGTGGAAAGGAGCCCACTATTTTCTCTTCCAAAGGTGTACGGATGCATGAGAATGAGGCTGGCTGATCCGATACCCCTCTCCAAAACATCACATTAGCTTCTGCTCAGGTATCACACCCTCAAACCAATGCCAAGTATACCCCGCCGGACCTGGGCCTGAACGGCCTCTTATTGGCTGGGCCCAAGGGAGCGGGGAGGCCCAGGCTGTTAAAAGGTGGAAGCCGCGATGTTCGTTGGGAAGTCGAGTGAGAAGAAGCTAAATTCATCAACAAGGTAAGAAGGCGCTGTGTTTTCGCTAAATACGACTTTAAACAAATCTCCTCTTTAATGGTAAAGAGGCAGTCTGAGGAACCAAATTTCCTCACAATGCATGACATAACTGAAGTAATTTAGTGTGAAATTGATTACAGGAAACTTACTGGCTTAGATTTCTTTACACTGGGGTGAATAGGACCTGGGGTCACAATGCAATAGCCATTTTATTTACTACCCAGACCCATCGATTAACTACGTGTATTTTCTGAGTGTTTATATGGAAATATGATGATGGTCAAACAGCATCAAATAGTATCCAATGAGTTTTCTTTGGGGACTATTTTGCCTCACAACGCCCTGCATGTCACTCCACCATTAATGCGTTTAAAAACTATTTATGACCAAAATCTTATCTAGGTATTAGTGCTTTCATCAGAATTTTATATCATTTCTTTCTGAGGGAGCTTTGATAGGCATTAAACTCTTTGGTTCTCTCTGGTAAACGTCTGGTTCCATTCACCAGCACTGTGAACAATTCTGTTTCATACTAAACCTTTAAAATAACTTTCTTTACATCTCAAGCATTTGATTATGCAGTGATTGTAAAAAGACAGAAGCCCCACCTTTAACAGTGTTATTAAAAGCATGGGCAGGCAGTCATACAGTTATTATCTGTCAAGGAAATAATTACAAGACTGTTTAGCACATTGGATTAGCAGCTGGTTACTTGACCGCCTTCCATCACTTTTATTTAGTATGAATATGAAACATATAAACACATAGTCCTTTTATAGAGCATGATACAAGTGTCTTTAACAGTTAAATGAGGCACTTCATGTGTAATTTGTCTACCTAATAAGTCTGGATTACCTAATAAAACGGATTTTTGGGGATTCATAGGTTTGCATAGCCCACATGGTGTGCTTCAGGTACTTAAAAAAGTCATCATTTACAAAGAAAGTAGAATCAGCCAATTGCAGTTCCTAAATGTTGGTGAAAACATTTACAGCCCTTAAAAACCCTCCAGTATTCAATACATTACACTACTCTCAAGAAACTTTGGCAAAAGTGAGTGTAATCTGCTTTACATCATTATCCCTTCTCCCTTTCCCTCTCATTTCCTTTAGACAGGTGACGCACTTCCAATAAAATGCCCCATTCCCCCCGCCTGGTCATCCTGGTCACGGTATTGGTGGTGGTGACAGTAATAGAGGTGTTTGCCTCTAGGAACCCATACCGACTCCGGACAAAGCCCACTAAGAGGCCTCAGGGTGTGGAAAGCTCCTCACAGCTGCCCTCCCGTGTAGTGACCCGTTACCCCACTACTGCCACTGCCATCCCCTCCACCACCGCAGCCATTGAGGAGACCACAGACTCCATCATGGATGCTTATACTTCATCTCCCACTGACAGCACCACGTACACCAGCGACGCTTACTCCTCTGATTACCACACCGAGGCCATGCTGCCCCCTGGAGTGGGGCCAAGGAACTACACTCTGGACTACAACGAGTGCTTCTTTAACTTCTGTGAGTGCTGTCCTCCGGAGAGAGGCCCTCCAGGACCGATCGGGGACAAAGGATCACCAGGTCAGGGGAGATTAAAATGCACAGCATAAAAATAGAGACAAAATATTTCAGAACTCAAATACTGAGTAAATATCTTAGATCCGGTGTAGATGTTGCTGGCCTCCAGTACTGTGCCACCTGTCATGTTTACATATTTTGCTTAAAAAGAGCCCGTTCTCCAGGCTTTTGGCTCTCATTTTAGTCAATTCCCCAATCAGTTACCTGTCTTTAGTTGGTTAAGCCACACCGCCATATGAATCATTAAAGCAAAACAAAGTCATCTAACTTAAGGCCTGAACCAGTGAAGAAACATACAGATGATCAGGCGGTGATCAGTATACTGGTGGTGCTGAATACTGTGCGGCTGGAGCTCCTTTATCTAGGGATCTTGTATCTTTAGGCACTTTGCAGCCTGTTGCAGTCAAACATTTGTTCCTATTTCTTTAATTTAGTAAACTCAATATGCCAAAGTTAAGACTTTTAGGCCAAAGTTAAATATTCTGCATCAATAAGGTTATTCAAAGATAAAAGAAAAATATATGAAGAAATGAAAGGTAACTCAAGACTTTTCTACAGTACCATATATCTTTGTCATATGAATGATCAGCAATGATAGAAAATCCAGTGTTGAGTATTTACTATTCTTTGAGACCCCACTTGTCTTTCTACCCATGTCAGGCGGTCCAGGGGAGAAGGGAGAGATAGGACCTCAGGGACCAGCAGGGCCAGCTGGACTCCCAGGAGCTCTTGGGCAGCAAGGAGTAAAAGGTCAGTAGACACCATCATTGACTGTAGTTTCTCAGGTGAGATTAAGTTCTAGTTGCTTGAGTTGCTCTTAGTTTGGTGCAAATCATGCTCAGAGATATGAATAATTGATTTGATGTTATCACAAAAGCTCATATCTTTTGTCCTGACAGGCACTTGATCCTATAAAAGGTCAAGCTATGTATGCTGAACATAGTTGTACATTTAACTGATATAAAAAAGCGACACCCTGTCCAAAGTACCTCACCCAAACCTGCAGTCTTTGTCAAATCTGACAGTTAAATTGCTTTGACACCGTTTGAGTGCTTGATGTTGGTGACTGATGATAGACTCATTCTTATGTGATGTCATTTCAAGCAGTGTGTTACCTATCATGGAGTTTAGTGATATTCCTATTCTATTTTAAAGAATCCGTTTGGTTAGTTTTAGAGTCCTGTTACTAATGACTACCTATTGGTTTTCTCTAGGAGATCGAGGGGATGCTGGAGAGAGGGGACTACCGGGAATTGCAGGCCTAGCTGGGATACCAGGAAATAAGGGTAGGTTCACCTCTGATCTGAATGTTAATAACATAAAAATAGCATGACTTCTGAGTAAGTACATGTTTTCATCCAGGTGAACCAGGACTTAAGGGAGATAAAGGAGACATCGGTTTGCCTGGACTGAAGGGTGACCCTGGGGAAAGAGGAGAACCCGGGGTAAATGGCACCAAGGGAGAGATGGGTGAGCCCGGCATGCACGGTCTGATGGGACCGGCCGGACTGGATGGAATGAGGGGGGAAAAAGGTGAAAAGGGACAGAGGGGGGAACAGGGTGGTGCAGAGAAGGGAGAGAAGGGTGACATGGGTGAACCTGGGTCCAGAGGAGCAAAGGGGGATATGGGCATGCCAGGATTCAACGGCACCGACGGGTCTCCTGGGACTCCAGGTGAGAAAGGAGACCCAGGGACAGAAGGTCCCCATGGAGAGTCAGGCACAAAAGGACCACCAGGACCCCTGGGGCAAAGAGGAATGCCCGGTATGAAAGGTGTCCGAGGTTTGAAAGGGATGCGGGGCCTGAGGGGGATTAAGGGATCCAAAGGAGAGCCTTTTATTCAGAAGCGTTCAGCTTTTAGTGTGGGACTCTTCCCCAGCAGGTCCTTCCCTCCTCCTGGGCATCCCGTCAAATTTGACAAGGTCATCTATAACGAGGAAGGCCACTGGGACCCCAACATCAGCAAGTTCAACTGCACGTACGGAGGCGTCTACGTCTTTTCCTACTACATCACCGTGCGCAATCGGCCGCTGCGCGCAGCGCTGGTGGTGAACGGAGTTCGCAAACTGCGCACTCGCGATTCCCTCTATGGCCAGGACATTGACCAGGCATCCAACATGTTGCTGATCCGACTGTCCTCCGGTGATCAAGTGTGGCTGGAGACGCTGCGGGACTGGAATGGGGTTTATTCCAGCAGTGAAGATGACAGTACTTTCTCTGGGTTCTTACTCTTCGCTGACGCCACTAAGGACTAACTTGTGAATACCCCTCATACCTTTGCATGACTGGTCAGTGCCTGTTATCTAGGCGTGCAGTGGAAGCCACCTATTTCATTTGAGCCTTGACACGCTTACTAACAGCAGCCGAAGAGCTACTAATAATCACTCTGCTTTGAGTCCGAAACTGATGTCAGAGTGCACCTTCAGGGATGGTTTTCCAAAAAACAGATTAACCGTAGTCGTGATTTCAATTGTTAATTGGCGAGGAGATATGTAGCACTGCTATTATACATATTTTCCTGCTCGTACAAATAAAAACCATTGCACTGCATGTCTGTGTTGTGTGGTTCTTATGTCAATGTATTTAAGACGTATTCAAGGGTGCTCTGCCACAGCCCCGACCACAACAGGAACCAGCAGAACTCGCAGTTGTAGCTCCAGTTCACTTTCCACTAGCTTGAGAGACAGCTGGAACCATCGTAGTTAACACTAGCATGGCTTATTGACGGATACGAAACTAAACACTGCACTGTTCTATGCTCACACTCCTCATGGGCCATTCCACCAAATGGGTGCCATTTCTTGCCCCAGGATTTATAAATAAGCATGAAGATTAGCTTAGATGTACATTTTAGTATTAAGAAACATGTCCATGCATTGATATAATAGCACATTTAACATGTTTTATTTAAAACACCAATAAAAATCTTTTTGGATTGTTGTCTGTCATGAATGCTTCAAACATTTGGTTTTCACAAGATATACAGAATATTTCAGGTAAAGTACATATTTAATTATGTCCCTTTAATTATATTTAATTATATTTAATTAGGTTTTACATTTTACCCCTATTGATTTTACCCCAACTTCAGCAGAGAGTTGTGATGTTCTTCTGAGGATTATGGGCAAAAAGTATTTTTAAAATATTTTTATATCAATGTATTTAATATTTTAACTCTGAGAAGGTAAATCTCCATGTACTGTCCGGTGATCTAAACTATTTCTTATATGTCATTTCTTTATGTCACAAATATATGTTTTTAATTAATCCCCAAGGTGTGCACATGCAGATATATTTAATGTATTTGCTATTTCTATGCTAAAACTCACTCACATAAAGAGTAACAGGACTTGAGGAACAGTAACAGGAGGTAGGAGTGTCCTCTGGTTCACTGATTTATTAGGGGGATATTAGTTAATGTAATACTTCTCACCTGATTAATACATTTACCAGTTCAAATGACTGAAGCAGTAGACAAATGACTTGACACAGAGAGAAACATTTTGAGAAGGAATGTGAGAAATACAGAAGAAACCTACACTGCTAGTCAAAAGTGTTTGCACACACTGAGAGTTCCTACATTTGTGTGTTTCAGTTAATATTTACAGAGAATTCACTCAATATTTATAGCGAACGAATACATTTACATTGCGCTCACCAGCTGAGAACTTCATTGGTCAGAAAATGTTATATTCATCACTACTGACACATAAAAAGCCAACTAATATGATTAGAATATGGATCAACAGAGTATTTGATATTTAGCGAGCTGTTAAATAACAGCCAATTGGATGAAACAGTCCAAAATTTGACTCTAAATCATCAACAGTTAATAGGAGTCAGTCCTGCACTGTTACAGACTCTCTCACCTTAGAAAGGAAACTAGTTTAATTCGACATATTGTAATTTATTGTTGTTCACTCAGCAACTTTTCGGTTTAACAAGAGTAACAACCTGCAGTCAACAAATGAATATGTGGGGAAAACTTTAAACAGGAAGAAGAACATCAGCGAGGTCAACGAGAGAGAAAACCACAGACGCTGCATGATCGAGAAACAGGAAAAGCAGCTCTACAACAACTCAACCATCTCCACACGGCCCCCATCTGCCACCAGAGCAAGCTGTAGATCCACAATCAAACATTTCTAGTTTCGGTTTCTAGTGCAACAGGGGTATATGCATGTCTTTTGGTACAGCATAATAACAAAGAGTTGTGTGGTAGCCAAATGTTATCACTGGCCAGAAGTTTGGGGCCACCCTTGCCTTTAAAAGAAATAATAAACAATACGTCTGCCCTTCCAAACATTTTTTTCAAGAAACCATTAGTAATATTAAAAACAAATGTCACTGACTGGATTTGAAGTGTAACAATCCACACTGTAAGGGCAGTTTAATGGATGCAAAAGCTTATGAACAAGTTTCATCGAAATAGTTTCGCCTTGCCTTTATCACAGCAGCGCAAATTCACCACATCCTTTCTAGCAATTTTTATAAATAACGTGTCCAAACCCTCCCAGCACCTTTTCAAGCAGCAAACCATTCTGTCTGATTTGCTGCAGCTCATCCAGCTCATCCCTGCAGCTCAATGGAAAAAAGATCTGCAGTCTGGGGAGACCAAGACATCATTCTCAAATCCTTCTGCTTTTCTTTGGACTGGATATTATTTTGGCACAATTGCTCCCTGTCTGACAGGGTGTAGGAGAACATCCCTTTAGAGCAATGGACGCTACCACGAGTCTCCTGCTAGACAAGAAAGACAAAGACAGAATGGAGACTTTAAGGAACTCTGGAACTCTTCCACAAGAGTCTGAGAAAGTAAAGAATTTACTTGTACAGTGTATTAAAAATGTGCTTAATCCTACATTTATTTACCCCTGAAAATACACCAAACCCATTTGAATTAGGTGGTCGTTAATTTATGAAACCAACCACTAAATTTTACCTTAAATTTTCATTTTACGGCATTTATCAGACGCTTTTTATCCAAAGCGACTTCTATTCCCTAACTACAGTGGACAGTCTCTCTGAAGCAACTTAAAGGTTAAGGGTCTTGCTCAGCAACCCAGTGGTGGTGGTGGTGGTGTACTGAAGGTAGGATTCGAACCCATGACGTCTTGGTCTAGAGGCAAGTATCCTACCTACTACGCCGCCACCACCCCATTACATTTAAGGCATGAGTGTGAAACCCCTTAATCTTAAGTTAAAGGCGTTAATTCAGGAGGTTCTATTATTTAAGAGGCAATTTTTTAAAACATTCAGTAGTTTTATGCTTTAATCAGCCTTAATCTGTGCACTTTTCCCTTAGTTTTCCTTAATTTCCCATACAGGCATAATTAGGGTCATTTTAAGGGGTAAAATTAAGGCGTAGTGAATGGGTCCACACAGTTGACTGGAGATCAGTGGTCTGTCTAGCAAAGGCATCCTAAGTAAAGAAATGTTATTGTTGTGAGACGTTCACTTTACCTCACAGCTTCTGTCTGCGATTGAAGGGACCACAGATCCCTGGTCAAAGCTGAGCAGTAGAATGACCAGAATAATTGATTAGAACTGAGGATCTGCCTTAAAGAAATGTCAGCAATACAGAAATAGTAGCAGGTCAGGGTATGCATGCCTTAAATTTGCCATAGCTATAAACAATGCAAAACACTTATTTTTAGCATTTAGCAACTGTTAAAGTAAATGTACTGTTGGACACTGAAACTACAGATACTGAAACTACAGCTAACAAACTGTGCAATAAATAGTGTTTAAAATGATTTTATTCAAATATTTGATAATAAAATAGGATAATAAAATTGTTCAAATGTTCAATAAATTAGTAGTAAAGCAGTGCTGGTAACCAGTTGACAGTCATTAGCACTAATCTAGCCGTTTGAACAGTTAGAGGGGATTTAACGACTCCCTCTGATGAATCTACTGAACGGTGTACTTTTCTGACCCTCTAACTGCTTGGACCAGGCCAATTTGACCCTCCTGTGGAGAGATTGGCGCGAGCTCGGCTGCCCAGAACTGGTTCGAGTGTGGGACATCATGTGACCAAGTGTTGGGATGTCTGACCATTACAGCACAATGGCAGCTGGTGGCCTAGTGGTTACGGCATTCGCCCCATGACCAGAAAGTCTGGGTTCAATTCCCAAGACTGCTAGGCACCGCTGAGGTACCCTGAGCAAGGTACCGTCCCCACGCACTGCTCCCCGGGTGCTGTG
>JBBPDC010000011.1:7636133-7646354 GCA_037974485.1 Hemigrammopetersius urotaenia | reverse complement strand
TTACAGGGACAGTTATTAGTTACAGGGACAGACTCACAGTCATTAGTTACAGGGACAGTTATTAGTTACAGGGACAGACTCACAGTCATTAGTTACAGGGACAGTTATTAGTTACAGGGACAGTCTTACAGTCATTAGTTACAGGGACAGTTATTAGTTACAGGGACAGTCATTAGTTACAGGGACAGTCTCACGGTCACTAGTTACAGGGACAGTCTCACGGCCATTAGTTACAGGGACAGTTATTAGTTACAGGGACAGACTTACAGTCATTAGTTACAGGGACAGTCTTACAGTCATTAGTTACAGGGACAGTCATTAGTTACAGGGACAGTCATTAGTTACAGGGACAGTCTCACGGTCACTAGTTACAGGGACAGTCTCACAGTCACTAGTTACAGTAGTGTGGTAAAGTTGCTTATCATAGTGATCCTAAGAAGGAAAAGAAACTTGAGTCAATGAAACATCTACTAAGATCATATTTTATTCATTACAGTAGGTGACTAGATTCCAACAGTCTTAGTCAGAAGTTACAGGGACAGTCCCCCTGGAGACACTGAGGGTTAAGTGTCTTACTCAAAGACACAGTGGGGGGGATTTGAACCTGCAGCTTTGGGTTAATTTTGTTTACAGACAAATGGCTTATCCACAAAACTTCTACCACTCTATTATTGTGAAAAAGAAAAAAATTAAGTGATAGGCAAAGCCTTATTTTGACTTTGTCTCTTGTTCTCATCTGCAGTTGTGAGCAGCATGAAGGAGGCTCAGGAGAAGCTGACCGGTGACGCCTTCAGAAAGGCTCACGTGGGCGACGAGCTGTGAGGAGCTCAGCTGCCACTCGACGTCACTTTCAAACCACTGTTTGCACTGGGGCCACCCCGACCCACGAGTCCTCATTTCAGTTTATTGCGGTCCGCTATAGCAGAACTCTCCAAACAGAGTGAATTCGCACTCCATCCACTTTCCACGTTTTCAGTAATTGCCAAGTACCAGCTGTCCGTCAAATGGCATAAATCGAACCAAAGCACATCCGTTTGTCAAGGGTGCTACTGGGTTTTGTTTCTCGTCATTCCACGCTGGAATTTTGCCGAGGTTCTGTTTTATGACATCTGTATATAAATGTTTAGTTGAGTTCTGAGCAATATGTTTGCATTGGCCTCCTACTGCATTAAGGCGCTCTGCGATTTCATTTGAACCGAGAACACTGAATACACTTGAGATGATTTTGAAACAGTTATCGCGTGCTTCCAAGCTCCATCTCGTGCTGCAGAACAGAAACAAAGTGGCCAGCCACACAAACAAAGGGCCTTATATACCCCCTCCCCCAAACATCCCTAACTCCCCCCCCCAAAGTGTGACGAGTTTAAATTTTGTATTTCTGACGGTCCAAAAATGACAAATTATTGTGACACGTATATTTCTTATCCTGCCAATTTGTGTGATCTAGTCCACAATATATGAATTTGCCTCCGATTTTATAAAACTTCAGATTTTTACTGTAGAAAACGCATGGGAACATGATGGGGCCCATGACACTAACTGGTGTTTTCTTAAATAGGAAGTAATCTGTGTGTGAGTGTCTTTGCCATACTGTATTTTTACATGTATGTATATGGCCAAGCGTACAATTAAAGTTGGTACTTGATTATGGATTGTTAGTTATTGGCTCCAAACTCTGCGTACCCTGTAATGCTGGGTTGTGTTTTTGTTACAGCCATGTCGGTGGAAGTGAGAGAATACTTTATTTGTTGGATTCCAGTGAAGAACTTTGAGCCTGATAATGCCAAAGATGAAAATGTCAGTTTGGCTCAAGATATACTGGATGATTTATAGACATTTTCCTGAACTTGGCTGAGAAATTTAAAGCATGCTAGTGCTTCAAGAGAAAGTTCTTCTGCACTGTATCATTTTCCAAACGATTCTTGCCCCAGTAGTGTGGTAAAGTTGCTCATTGTTTTGGTCTTAAGAAGGAAAAGTCAATGAAACAACTACTAAGATCATATTTTATTTATTACAGTAGGTGACTAGATTCCAACACTGCATCTGAAGAAAGTAGTCCGCTTTGCTTAACTCGGTACCTGTATTTCAGCAAAATTGGGTATTCTTAAAAAAAAAAACTGTATAGGCATTATAAACATAGAGAAAGATCCCTTATAAACTGTGCAGTCCAAAAAAACAAAAGCCCAGTTGGAAGTTTTTATCCAGCAGGTGGCAAATGAGCTCTGAGACATTATTTCAGAGGAAGAAAAGCTTTCTGGTTGTGGTATTGCCAGCATTACATTTAGGGGTCATTTTTGGCTACCTAGTACCTTGTCCTCCCCGAGGGACAAAAACTAGCCCACTTTGAGCTACCACTGTGAGATTGTATTTCCAAAAACTACTAAAGATGGCACTACATCAACAGTTGTTTTTTATTTTTTAAATCTCCAGAAGTGCTTTCGCTTCCCATTATAAAAATATGTCCGATAACGAAGACAATCCTGGTACAGTGTCTTGAAATATTCCACGAAAACTTTATTAAACATTAAATTAATTAAACTACATCTACCCCCTCTGTAAAATGACAATCACTGTATATTGGTGTACAAAAACAGCTGTATAGGAATGTTTCCGAGATTAGCCTCACGTAAAAGTTACTTTAGCCAAAGAATTAGTGTAAAAGACATTGCAGATTTTAGGACAGACCGCCTAAGATCTAATAGTCTAGACCTGAGACTAAAAATTCCTACAATCCTTCATTGGATTCAGAAGACTCCATCCATTCATGTGCTTTTATATTAAGGTCAACACAGGTGTAGTTTAAAAAAACAGAAAAAGAAAATGGTTTCTCGATAAAACAGTGGGGAAAAAGTGATGTGGTATAAACTGAACAGGCCCAGCTCATGTTGAACCCACCACATATGGAACCAACTTATATTCAGGAGTTTCCCCCTCATTACAGCATATGGTTTTGCAGTTTAACTCAAAAACTTGATTACTGGTACCTTACCTAGTAAATCAGCCTCTAAGGCACGTAATCACTGGGGAGGAAATGAACAAATAGAGTTATTAAAGACTAATACAAATCTAGGACTGGGCAATTTGGCGATATTCATGATTATCATGAGTAATTGACTTTCTGAGCATATTGAGGATACCGTAGTTACAAAGAGATCATATTTAGTCTAACTTGATTTGGAGTTTATAGGTTTTTATTGTTCTTGTTATATATACAGTGTGGTTGGAAATAAATAATGTGAAAATTTATTATGAAAAGTATTGACTTTTTTTTTTTGCCAAATTGCCCACATTTATTCAAGTTTAATTATATAAAAAAAGACATTCATTGATCCTTCAGAATGACAAAACGCACTGGAATTGCTGGAGTTTGCTTCTCTGCTCTACAGAAAAGTACACTTCAACAAAATGGCAAAATATTGGTGGCCAGAAAGTATTCAGACTAGCCATTGTAAAAAATAGAACATAAGAAAGCGCTGTATTTAATGCTAACCTGGGTAGTAAGTACACTTAGCGTGAGCTATAGTATATGTGCCATCAGATCACAGTGGTAGAAATCGGCAACACTCCCCTCTACATATTGTGTGCTAGTAGTTTCCCAAACTTGTTCCTAGTTCCACTTTAGTGTGTGGGAAGTGGTGGACTGAGGGTTAAAACCGGCCCTGCTTCGCATCTCCAATAGCTCCCCACACGTCGAACACAAACTCATCAGGGAAGGCAAAGTCTCCGAGAGCTTCGTCCAGAGCCATAGCGAACTCGTCCGGGTTCAGTTTGTCCCGCCCCACTTCCACCATCGTTGCCGCTGTGTGGGGAAAAAAGTAATTATAATATGTTTGGGTTCATTACAGTGAGGGTGTAGCTCCATGCTGAATGCTTCAACCAATCTGAAGCTCATCAGATCTTCAAACTGCATTTGAAGCAGGAAAGAATGGATGTTTCCAGGCCTCGGTATAATCAGACCAGATCGGTAAACCTGACAAAAATTTGCTGATCTTAAACTTCACACTCTTAAATTCAATTTTTATCTCTATAGCGCATTTTACAACCGATGTTGTCACAAAGAAGCTTAACAGAATCTAGGTCTGAGACCCTAGTGAGCAATCCAATGCAACAGAGGTGAGGCAAAAGTCCCTAAGCTGCAGGAAGACTCAAAACCTGTCCTCTGATCAATCCAGAGAGAGAAAGAGAGTCTCTATGGAGATGACTAACAATAGAACGCTTTTGGGACAGATTTAATTACTGCTTAACAGATTTGCCATCTAAGACTTTATGGTAGGTACAGTTAAAAGTCACTAGAGGTAGTTCTTTTTGAAGTGAAAAGTAATTTGAGAATCTCTAGTCCACAGCAACAGAAACAACAGCAGCTGCTGTAGCTTGTAAACAGCAGTTGCCCTTGAATGGGGGAGGAGCATGTAGGGACAACCCTCAAAACTAGTGGTCAACAACCCTCGTCCTGCAGAGTTTATTCCCTTAACCCTTAACCAACACTAATACATCTGATCCAGCCAATCAGGAACTCCAGATAAAGTTAATTAGCTGGAATGGGTGTGGCTGGAATTAAACACTGCAGATCTCCAGGACCAGGGACCGCTAGAAACATATTGGCCACTTTATTAGAAACCCTTCCCTTGTAGCTCCACAGAGTCTGTGGACCATCTGTTGATTGGCAGCTAGCCACCCTCTAGCACTTCAGTACTCAGTTTCTCACAACAGACGCTCTTGGATGGATACTTTTTGGAGAACATTTTGGACCTAGCAGTGACACAGACATGTGTAAAATCCCAGCACTATACCAGCTCCACACACGCCACCATGTTTGTCAGGCTGTTGTGCCAAGAACAGGTCCACCACCCCAGTAATATCCTTTATGAATAAGACAAGACATCCCTGGTCTACAGTTGGCACTTGTTTACCAACTTATGAAGTAGGGTGGTCTTTACTTGACCTGGTCCATGTCTTGGTCAGGAGTTTCTAGTACTGTGGGCAGTGAGTGAATGTTCAGTGAGTGTGTGAAGGTCCCATTTCCTCTATTTTTCTTGTTTTTCCCATCTTTTCAGACCTGTTTATGTGGATTTTCTGTGCCAAAAACAGCCATATTTCATTTTAACATGACAATTTTCCAACCTGTAGAATTTAAACAGGCCGCTTTTGTTATTGTGCCCTTAAGACTGATGCATGTAAATGAACTCTGCTCTGTAGGATGAGTAGCAGGATATATGTACACGTGGGGGCTGGTTTTGCAGCTTAATTTCTATACGTTGACTGTATGAACTGGAAGTGTGGCTCCATGGCATGGGAACATGTATGCAGTTTATTAATCCACTCACCTAATTCCATGTCACGGATTCCCATGTAACTCTCGAGCAGGTCGTCCACTTTTTTCACCGCCTTCTCCTCAAACTCTGTGGGCTGTGCAAGAGGACATTTTAGTGCGGAGACAATCCAGCAGTAGATTGCTCTGACTGAGGGAGATCATTACTTGCGTAACAGTGGCGATATGCTCTCACCATATCCTCCACGGTCGCCGGGCCTTTGGAGCGAAGTCGGAGAGTTCCTCTGCCAGTGCCAATCTTGCTCTCTCCAGGTTTGCCTCCTTTTGACCTTGGCTCGAGCTTGTCTGCAATTTAACAAGTATACCTATTTAAGGTGGAATGACTGACAAAATCAGAACTTTTCAGAAAACCTGAAAGAATCTCATTGCTGCCACCGTAGATACAAAAAACCCATTTACACTTCTCTGTCTGAAATGTTAAATAAATAAATGTTATGCTATTTGATTTTGTGTTTTCCACCAACAATGACTATAAGATTTGTAAAAATTGCATGTTTTGTTGAATTATCACGTTCTTAAGAAAGACTCACCAAAGGCCTTCATGGGCTCAACCAGTTTGAGGGTGAAGGACTGATCTTTGGGCAGCTCTTTCAGCATGCGTGCTACCTCGTAATGCCGCGTTCCCACAATGTTCTTCCCGTTAATGCACTCAATATGGTCTCCCACGCAGATCACCTTGACTCCGTCCACCACGCTGCCCTCCTTTATACGCTACACACAGAGTAAAAAGAGTGTTGTGTTTTAGAGGTAGAGAATAAAATGTTAAGATATCAGATCCGGACCACTAATGAACAATCAAGTCAAATAGCAGTTATACATATATATACATAATGGTCTTTTAGGATAGAATTAAACCAAATATTCTTCATATTATGTTTTGTTGGGAGATGCAAAATCTATATATTGTCAATTTATAATACAATTTTATAAGCTCCAACTGCGGCCGAGTCCAACTAGAGGCCCTGTGAACACAAGGTGGCAGCCTTGTCCTCCTCTCTCAGTAAAAGGAGAAGAATAAATCTCATCCACATTCATTCCAGATGATGGGGCAGGCAGTCTTTGTTCATCACGAACTTGACATTTTACTCTCACGCAGGTGTTATGAATCACCTTTCATGTCTTTGCTTAAGCGTATTTTGTGATTCATCCATTTTGGAGCCAGCTCTGGGAGAATGTGTCCTCCTCAGGCCTGTGTTGCCTCATGATCCTACCTTTATGAACGCATATCCCGCGCCGTTGTCTGTGATGGTGAGGCCCAGGGCATCCTCAGCCTTGAAGACCTCCACCTCCTTTTTGATCCCTTTAACGTGAGCGAAGATGAAGTCCTCCAGGCCGATCTGGCCTCCGAGCAGCTTCTCCATGTCGATCTTGTGTGTGTTGAGGGTACAAAACAAAATCTGTCCGGAAGAAGAAGAGATTAAGGTTAATATGACAGAAACAGCTTTTTTTAGAAAGGGCTCGGAGTGCTGTGTCGATGAAAAGGTTGATAAAGGACCGGTTCTCTGTTAGACATCCTCATAAGCCCCACATCCAAACCGATGATCCAGCCTAAATGACACTACATTTGAAACTCAAACCATCTTGCATGCACTGATAGAGCTGGATGATCAAGCACTCAGGACTGAAAATTTTACACACACCTCCAACACACACTGTGTAATTCTGTGGAACTGCTGTTCTGACCTGATGGAGAACAGCATCCACCTTCAGGCTGTTGTGCCAGCTGCTGCTGCTCTCAGAAACACTTAACACACTTTGGGAGAACTGCTGTGACCTTTCCACTGCCTCCCTCTCACCATTCATGGGTTCACTGAGACGCCCTTCATAATTTCCTTGTGTTTATTGAGATGCACATTCACCCATTTCTCAAATCTCACCTGAAAAACCGATCAGGTTCAGGTCTGGTAGAAGGATGTCTTTTTTTATCTATGTACTAATGACATGGTTATGAAACGTTGAGCAATTTAGCGTGAGTCATGGCATGTCTAGCGCCTTCATTCCCCTATTACACTGTGTACTAAGGCGGAGTCTGGAGCAGTGGGGAAAAAGTAGAACATCTGAAAAGATGGAGCCATCAACAGAGTTAAGATCTCCCAAAGTGGACAGCTCTGATTTTCCCCAGACCATAACAACGGAGCCAGTGACATTTTCAGCAACGTTACGAAACCTGAATACTTGAACAGATTCCAGGAGCTGCTCTTTCACACTGAAATCTGATCTGCTTGCTCAGTCCCTTAGGTTTGTTAAGAGGGCCTAGGAAGACATGGGAGATGCGGGGCGTCCACACCTAGCCAGTGACCACACTCGCCGATAGAGTGACCGTATCGCTCGTGCCAATCGCCCTCAAATCTGATGAATGCAGTCAGAAGCCTGAAACTCCAACCAGCTCCAGTAAACGATAGCCGTACTTCTTGACTAACACCGAGGCAGTACAGCAACAGCACACTATACTGACTGATGGGAAACTAGTTCTCCAGGCTTGACCCGTTTATGAAACACACACTAATAAAGTGAACGTAGCACTAGCGCCCATCGCTCTTAAATCTGGCATCCCTTCTTTCAGTGTGACCTCTGGCAGCAAAGCCAGGAAATACGATGCCTGGCAACCAGAGATATTTGTTGCCAGATTTAAAGGCAACACAGTTGAGGCACTGTCAGTGAAAGCCAGAGGAGGAACGTTCTAGCAAGGACTAGCTCTGCTAATGTTTGTGGCACCATGGGCTTCAGACACAACAGCAAGAACAAAGCAAGCTACATTTCAAATTTGGCAGATTTTCAGCGGCCGATCTTGAGACACACTCGCCCTTGTTGGCCAAACCTTTGAACGGGACATGAATTTGTGGTCATAAGGAAGGAAGAAAATGCGTATCAGTGTTTATCGATTAACCAGGATGACCTTTGGAGTGCCAGGTGCTCTGACAGACCCTGCCTGTTTTGTGGCCCTCCATACACTCTGGACACACATCAGCTGAGACACACACACACTGAGGCACATTGCCCTTGGTTACCAGAGCGTAAAAAAAGGCCTGGATTAGGAGGGAGCAGGGGAGGGTTTTGGAAGTGGTTGGGGTTCAGAGTGGATGAACTGCCAGGTTTTTCGACGGCTAATGTCTGTAAAACAGAAAAAAAAAAAGCTGCTATCTGTGGGTGGATTCACAGACGCCCACGCTGCGGTTGCCAAGGCTGCAGCTGACATCATGCCGCCTCTCACAGGCACGTTTTCAAGCACACAGGATGTTCCTGGGCAGCTTCCCTTCCTAGTGCTGACACCCCACCCATACAGAAGAGTGTCGTATGGGGCAAAGCTCCAGTCTCTGCGGGACACCGTCAATCCACAGGTCCAATCACTTATGGGATTAAACACACTGTCTGGTGTTTCTGCTACAATAGCACCCAAACCTCCCCTCAGTACAGTCCATTTGGGTCCATTTGATGAGAGCAGGATTTCCTGTTATGGTAACAGCACACTATACAGACTGATACATGGGAAACTAGTACTCCAGACTTGACCCATTTATGAAACACACAAATGCAGCCATTCCACTGGAAACAACAAAAAAAACTCTAATCACGGCTACATCAGGTCCGATTCCCAGTGGTGCCGCAACCATATGTGCTCAGGGGGACCTACGAGATCAAAGCTGGCCTCAGTCTCTCAGCGTGATACTAGATAGCTTGGGCAACTGTTAACTGAACCTAAAGAATGGGTGGTTAGTGTTCTCCTCCAAGCGTGTTAAACTGTTTAATAGCTTCACGTTGGCAGCATTTTGAGATGATGTGGTGAAGCTTCGCGTGACTCAAGAGGAAGAACCCTCCCACCTTCACCCTCCCAAGTGTAGGTGGTAATGTATGATGGGGGGTTCCTGGTAGTGGATGGAAGTGGAGATGACTAAAACATGCAGAAAATACTTCTGGTTTGCACATCCTGCAATAATCTGATGTTAAATATAATCATTTAAAAGTTTAAAGTCGGTTAATGTTTCCCCTAAACTGAACCATTGAGGAATGACCCATGAAAAGTTAAAGTGCTTGATTCAGACGGTTGTAAACAAACTTCAGTCAAGGAAGTTGAAAGGCTAAACAAAGTCATAAAAACAAAGTCACAAATACAAGTAGTAAATCCTGATGAGTTCCAGGTTACCTGAGTTTACAAACTGCGCCTCGTGACCATACAGACCATAGTGGACATGATCTGGACATACTGAGAACACGATTATCTTACCAGTGCCTGAACGCATCTGAACACAAACAACAGAATTCACCAGAACTGTCTGTCTCTGGATAGATGGAGATATACACAGAATTTTCACTCAATTATGACTGTATATATACACATTTTTTATGTTCTCCATCTGACTGCTGATACAACATTTGTACCTCAGAATTTACTCTGTAGTTTATTTATATATGGGTTTTTTTTGCACGAAATCTAGAGCGACGTCGTCTCGTCTCACTGTATACATGTATGCAGAGGTGATGATGTTTGAAATCTCTTATAGCTTGTACAGAATGTGCCTCAGGCTACAACTGTTGTCAGCTTATTCCCTTCCTCCATAATTACTTTTTGGAGTCTTCCTTAATGGCTCACCCTGATGATACTAATGTGTGAGAGGGACAGATTGTGAAATGCCTTGACGAGTAGCCTCTGAGGAAGCGAACAGCGCAGTAACGGTGCTTTTGAACAGACTGGACGGCTCGTTTCTGTGGTAACGGGGGTCTATTTTGGGGCAAGGCCACAGCGCTCCACACTAATTAAGCACGAATGAACATAGCAGAGCTCCAAGGGGCCGGACTGGACCTCACTATCAATCAGAGGAAGAAAAACACACACACACACACACACACACACACACACACACACACACACACACACACACACACACACACACACA
>JBBPDC010000011.1:7617156-7629755 GCA_037974485.1 Hemigrammopetersius urotaenia | reverse complement strand
CAGTCTTACAGTCATTAGTTACAGGGACAGTCTTACAGTCATTAGTTATAGGGACAGTCTTACAGTCATTAGTTACAAGCTGTAATTAGGTAATTAAATCATCATCAGAGTTTTACAGTCTAAGAGAGAATGAAAGTCTGGGAAACAGAATTTTTGAATGTGAGAAATGAATTCATATTTTTGTCGTAGGTCTCTCAAAGCCCCACAGTGTGGATATGTAAAGGGATCGAAACGATTAATATATATTTCAACAAATATAATAATAGAAACTAACATATATATATATATACATATATAATACAATGGATAATAGAATCAAATATATTTAACATTTTAGACATTATATAATGTATATAAGTATAAGTATATATAAGATTTGACAGAATCTTTTGTATGAGGTGTATATATGACTATCACACACTGTGACTGATGGTTCACTGCTCTACAGGGGACCGTGGTAGTCGGTGACGTCACTGTGCACTTTATTTAAAATCTGCCTTTAATGGTGTGTGTTCTGGTGCAGGTGCAGGTGTTTGGGTATAGGTGAGAGTAGAGAGGGTGGTGAGGAGGGGGTGGTTAGGTGTGTGTGTGTTTGTTCAGGTTTATGTGTCTGTGTGTGTGTGTGTGTGTTCAAGCATACGTGTGTATGTTTGTAAGAGGAGGGGGTGGTACGGGAGGGGGGTTAAGTAAGTGTGTGTGTGTGTGTGTGTGTGGATGTTTAGGATGTGTGTGTGTGTGTGTGTGTGTGTGTGTGTGTGTGTGTGTGTGTGAGAGAGAGAGAGGAGGGGGTTGTCTCTAAGGGTGGTTAGGGGTGTGTGCGTGTGTGTTCGGGTGTATGTGTGTGTGAGAGAGAGAGAAAGAGAAGAAGGGGTGTGTGTAAGGGTGGTTAGGTGTGTGAGTGTGGAGGGGTGGTTAGGGGTGTGTGTACCTCTGAGGGCTGGATGCTGAAGGCCTCCGCTATCCTGCTGTAAAGCTCCTTGACGTTTCCGAATCCCTCGATCCGGCCGGTGGCGCTGCCGTGCGCGAGCTGCGTATGGAACACGAGCCGGGGTCGCAGCGCCGCTGGGGGGGGCGCCGCCGCCGCCACGGCCCCCGCCCCTCCACCACCCACCTCCTCATTCTCCACCAGGTGAGAGCTCTCCCGAGACTTGTTCTTCTTCCTCCTCAGCCCCAGAGGCATGGCTGCTCTCTTTCTCTCTCACTCTCTCTCTCTTTCTCTCTCACTCACACAGACTCTCACACACTCTCGCGCGCGCAGGTGGGCTACGGGGGGCTCATCGGAAAGCAGCGACCCTGCAGCAGAAACCATGAACTCCTCCTCTCTGAGCTCCACAGCCTCGCGGGCGAAAGAGAGAGGAGAAAAGGGAAATAAAATAAAAGATAAGATAAGAAAAGAAAAGGGGAGTGAAGTGTGGAGTTGGTGCTTCTCCTCCTCCTCGCGCTCTGGACAAGAAAACACTACACACTGCTCCCCCCCCCCCCTTCCCCGCGCAGTGCGCATGCGCATCCGGCCAACCCACGTCACACTGAAACTCACTCACCTGCCTCAGGTATGCGCGCGACCTCCCCCTCCCACAGGCAAGAGTAATGGAACACAGATAGATTATTAATAAAATTATAATAATAAGAAGAAAAACGGTGATCATGATTAAAAAGAAAAAGAAGCAGGATGATGATAATGGTTTTCTAAAGGAAATAAGAATTATAATGATAATAATAATTAGAAGGAGCAGAAAAAGATGCTAGCAATGTTGATGGTAATAATAATCATAATAATAATTATGACAGAAAAAGGATGATAATAATAATAACAACTACAACAATAATAATAATTTATTTATTTAGCACCATTCATACATTGAAATGCATGTCAAGTTGTCCATAATCACAGTAACACTAAATAGAATGTAAAAAACTGTCTATAGAATTTAAACAGTAAACACAAAAAATAAGTAATAGAAAAAGAATAAATGCAAGTAAACATGAAATAATAACAGAACAGTATCACGCACTTAAATTAAATGCTAACATATTTTAATTAAATGCTTATAATGCTTATTTGAGCAACTTTTATGCCTAATTAAGTGGTTAAAATGTAAATAAAGTCATTCTCAGTGGGTTTGGCGTAAACGGTTGTTCACAGTGATGATAAATGGAACCAGACGCCTTAATTTAATTAAGGACTGATGGAGTCAAACCAGGTTTCTGATCTACAGTAATACAGTAATACAGTAATACTGGACTTCCACAAGAACACACTGATACACTGAACATAACATCACTATTTACTGTAGAATAGTGTTTGTATTTATTATTTTTAGTTTTTATAGTATATTTAGTCATCTGAAAAATTAGATATTATTTATATTTTAAATATTATTTTCACAGGTGCATAAGACTTTTGCACAATACTGTATGTGTGTGTTTGTATATTATAAATATATACACACACACTCACTCACTGTACTGTACAAAACTATATATTTATATATAACTGGAACAAATAAAGAGCTTTAATATCGATAACACTGCCCAGTGTATAATAAAAATGAGAATAAACCCCCAATCATCCTTTAAAACATTTGTTTAAAAGCACATTTCTTGTAAGCATCAACGTTTGTGTATAATTATTAAATATCACACTTTTATAGGCTCAAATGCTTTAACAAACTAAAAATGCTCCTATTGTGGGCACCTTTTTTTACTGAAAAGAAATCCCTCACTTTTGTTACATGAAGCTCTGAAACTCTTCCTGAAGCCATTCAAAAGTATCACACTCTTTAAAAATAAGCTGCAAAACATCCTGTTTTGAACTCAGTTTTGTGATGTCACAAAAACTAACAACTTACATATATCTGACATGTCAGCTTACACTATTTTAGCCCCGCCCATTCACTCTAAAGTCATAAGGAGTGTTTCACTGCTTTCCGAATAAGGCGTTACGGATACACATGTCAGACAATCGGAGCAGAGCTCATTTACATGTACCAGTCTTAAAGGGGCAGCCCATTTACCCCAAGGGATGACAAGAGGTTTAAAAAGTGGCCGTGTTAAAATGAATTATGATTTATTTTGGTGGTTTAAGCCACAAACGTCATGAGCCGACCTTATGAACACAAACAAATGAATTTACATGATGTCATTATGGGCTGCCAGCTGTTGGTTACTATGAGGTCACTGTACGCTGGTTGCTGTTTACAGAATCTCTATAATTGGTCTTTGTAATATATTTAGAAGTTCTGAGGTACTGACCATCCTCATAAAATACTGATCATGATGCAATTCATCATAATAACATCATAAGATTACCCTCTAGCCTTTTTGATATTATTATTAACCCTGATTTCTTCTAAATACCCCTGGCAGCCGTAGCTGGCGGGGCTTAAATTGCACACTAAAGTACTGCCAAATATTGTGGCGCCCCCTAGTGCACACCTGAATGCTGAAAATCACCTTCAACATCTGGATCAAGCTAGCAGTTGTTCCACCCACTTTTAAAGCGCTATACTGAACCGAAATCAGGAAAGATCAGTTCTGACCACATGACACAGAAATGAGTGGAAGATATTGTTAACACAACACAACACTTTTCTGAGCAATGTCAAGAACTCTAAAATGATGCAAGGATCAGTAGTAGAGCCATAATGTGGGCAGATTTCAGTCAGTTACAGACTGCAGTGCTGTAGCGCAACCGAGTTTCTTTCAGTTCTAGATACATCACTGCCTGCAGTGCTGTAGCGTAACCAAGTTTCTGTCGGTTCTAGATATGTCACTGACAGTAGAGCCATGGTGTTAGCAGGTTTCAGTCTGTTCACAACAGCGCAGCTGGACACTTTCCACATTTATGTTTTGGATGTTTCATGCATTTCTGAGCCAGCCTTCTGTAAACACATCAGTAGTGGCTGCGTGTTCCTTTAATTTGTTTTGAGGCAAGAAGTCAAAACTGCCACCAACTGTTTCAGGTTCAGACTTTAAAGGGCCCATATTCTACATTTTAAGTGTTTTATTTGTTTTCATTCATGATATTTGTGTAGCCCAGACAGCTCCTTGTTGCCCTTTCCAAGCAGACTGTTTTTACTGTAATTTGGCACATCACAAAGACAACGCATTGAAAACATGCAGTTTATGCTGCTTAGTCGCTTCATATGAAGCAAGGCGGGGATTGAACTGTATGTTCTGAAACTTCAGTGTCTACAACTCTGATAAAAAAGGAACATTTGATTTTGCAGGATATGGGACCTTTTAAGAAACGCCATTCTCGGTATAAAGACTCTTTAATGAAGCTCTTTTTCAGAGGAAAAGCATTGCTGTGTATAGAAACACATAAAAATGTTGCTACTCCGTAAAATGTAGTAAAATGTCCTTTTTTTAGTTTCACAAGTCTAGAGAAGAAGACGAAAACACAGTCAAATGTTGACATTTAGTCCTGGAGATGGCAGTTGCACTTGTACCACGTTAATGACCTTGTTTCAGCATGCAACATACTTTTTAAAAAAACTAAACTAAACACTAAAGAGATTAAAAAATAGAAATTGCACATTCTTTATGGGGGCGTAGCGGTGATTTGTCAACAGGAGTCCGAGGAAAAGTGGCGCAAATCAGTTCTCGGGACGTTAGTGTCCTTTCAGTCCCGTCCCGTGTATTTTTTCACGAAGTGGGCAAATGCCGTTTCAGGACGTCCTTGGCGTTGGGCGGTAGACTCTCAGGAAAGTTCACGTCAAATTCCACTATGAGGTCCCCCCTTTGCTCTGGGTTTTTGGGGAAGGGCAGCCCCTGTCCGGCGATGACCTTCCTCATGCCGGGTTTGATCACGTCGGTGATCTTCATGTTGCACGTTTTTCCATCTATCGTCGAAACGGTGACGGAGCAGCCACACAAAGACTGGAATCAGAGGAAGAGGACAAGCGTCAGCAATTTATACTGAACGAACTTCAGGAAAGATCGGCTCAGGACACATAAGTCAGAAATGGGTGGAAGATATCGTTAACACGCCTCAGCACACCTTGCTGGGCAACTCGGAAATGATGCGAGGATCAGAAGAGATGTAGTGTGAGCAGGTTTCAGTCAGTTCTAGATACATCTCTGACTGTAAACCCTAATATAGGCAGAATTCAGTCAGTTCTAGATACATCCCTGACTGCAGAACCATAACATAGTCAGGTTTCAGTCAGTTCTAGATACGTCCCTGACTTTAGAGCCATAATATAGGCAGAATTCAGTCAGTTCTAGATACATCCCTGACTGCAGAACAACAACATAGTCAGGTTTCAGTCAGTTCTAGATACGTCCCTGACTGTGAAACCATAATATAGGCAGGGTTCGGTCGGTTCTAGATACGTCCCTGACTGTGAAACCATAATATAGGCACGGTTCAGTGAGTTCTAGATACGTCATAAACTGCAGATCTGTAGTATAAGTAGGTTTCAGTGAGATCCAAAAGTTTCTGTCTGTTCTGGGTAGGTTCCTGATTGTGGAGTCGTATTGTAAGCAGGTTTCAGTCAGTTTAAGATACATCACTGACTTGAGAGTGACAGTGTAAGAAGGCTTGAATCAGTTCTAGATACGTCACTGACTGTGGAGCCGTTGCATAAGAAGGTTTCAATTCATTCTAGATATTTTACTGATTGCAGAGCCATAATGTAAGCAGGTTCAGTCACTTCTAGATACATAACTGACTGCAGAGCCATAGTGTAAGCAGATTTCAGTCTGTTCTGGATACATCCCTGACTGTAGAGCCATAGTCTAAGCAGGTCTTATTAAGCATGTTTCAATCAGTTCTACATATTTAATCGACAGTATAACCAAAGTTTAAGCACATTTCAGTCAGTTCTAGATACATCACTGACTGTGGAACTGTAGACTAAGCAGGTTTCTGTCAGTTCTATATATGTAACTGACTGTAGAACCAAAGTTTAAGCAGATTTCAGTCAGTAATAGATTCATCGCTGACTGTGGAACTGTAGACTAAGCAGGTTTCTGTCAGTTCTATATATGTGCATACAGGTTTTAGTCAGTTCATGTGTAATCAAGTTTTAATCAGTTCTAGAGCCATAAGGTAGGGTAGGACGTTAGGGACTCTAAGGGTAGGACTTTAGGAAGTATATTAAATCTGACGATGAGTGATTGGATCAGAGCAATACTAACAGTTGATTGTCTGAGCTATTCTCCATGCAGGCTGCGCTCCTTGGAGTAAAGCTGTTGGCTTTAGCTTCAAAATAGTTATGCCATACAAGGAGCTACTACCAAGCCAAGAACAATTTATGGGGGCGGACGCAGCGAACAGCTGATCCACCTCATGTCTCTCACTGTCCGTACTTCACATTACATAAGAGACGCGCTGACTTAAAGTGTATGTAATATCTGCTGCCCCTTCCGTGCATCTTATAACTGTGCAAGGCTATGCATAGAACAAGAATAGCAGTAATCGAAAGGTCCAGAGTTCAGTTCCCTTAAGCTAAGGAAGCCCAATATGCTTCCAGAATATTATGTAAAACTAGCATAGCTGGTACCTATAGCTGTAATAGCCTGTAATAGCCAAAACAATGCTTTTATCTGATATTGATCAATCTGTAGTCGTATCATATTTTCCCTTGAGGAGTGCTAGTGGGTCTGGAGTACGACTGCACTACACATTTTGTAAATGTACAAAGATGGGAGACTTTTTTCTAGAGAAACTCACAATCGTTCACTGTGGCGGTGAATGGAACCAGACAGCTCTCTATAATGAGTTTGAGAAGGTTTAGGGCCAAAAAACATTAACGAAGACATGCAATAGTTCCCAAAAGGTCTCCTGTGTAATGCAACTTTTGGTCCAATCATCAGGAGAACACTACAAATCCATCCATCCAATACATCCATCCGAGGCCATGAGTCCCGGAGGGCATACTAGGCCTTGCTCTCTGGATGGCCCCTCCTCTCCCCTGGTCACACATGATGCTAGCGAACATGTGGCCTGATACCTGACTTAACAGGATTTGCAGTTAGGGTTCTTCTCCCAGCCTGTTAGGTCCAGTTTGTAAAGATGCGTTCACCCTTCCAACATTGTTAGCATCGTGTGATCGGGGGAGCCCTAGCTAACACTGGATAAGTCAGCGAACGATTTGGTTCAATTATTTTACCATTATTAACATTCCATATAAAGACTCAGAGACACGTGGAGCTTCACTGGGGGTCGACTGTAAATAAAATGGGAGTTTTTTTTGTTGGTGACGTCTGGTTCCTTTCACCACCACTGTAAAAAGCATCCTTCTCTACAATGAGCCGTTTCGCATCAAACCCACTATCGATTAACGTGTCAGTTCTGGGACCGGTAACGTCCGGCATCCTCACCTGCCGCAAACTGACTCGTACAGGATAGACGATGTCCGAGCCCTCTCGTCTAAAGTGTGCGTGGGGCTTGTCCTTGATGACAAAGACGATGTCGGCCGGGATGGTGTTGGGCGATTCGTCGCCCTCCCGCGGGAACGTGATCTTTGTACCCTCCTTCCAGCCACGCTTGATCTCGATGGTGAGGATCTTGTCCTCCGTCCTCATGGTGCGGCCATCCGGGTTCAGGCGCTTCCGGGAAATCTTCATGCGCTTGGAGCAGCCATGGAAGACCTCCTCGAGTGACACCCTCAGCTCGTGGTGGATGGCGGGGTCCTGCTTCCTGGTCCTCGGCTGCCCCCCGAGACCCACGTGCCGCTCGCCGCGGGGGAACCCGTTGATGTTGAAGCTGGTGAAGGAGCCGAAGGGGTCACTGCCGTCCACCTCCATGTCGTCATCGTCCCTGCCGTTCACCTTCCTGCCGAAGAACATCTCGAACGGGTTGGAGCCGCCGAAGAAGGTGGCGAAGGTGGCATGGGGGTCCCCGTGGAAGGTGTAGGTGAAGTTGCTTCCTTGTCCATCAGGGGGCCCTCCTCCTCCTTTGAGACCTAAAAAAATTGGAAGATTTAATCACATCACACTTGTGTTTTCAATAACCACCTTTTCCACCTCAAGGGCCCATCTGGTTTCTGACTAGCCCTCAAAAAAACAATAGTTCTTACCGGCCCACTATACTGCCAGGGGGCACTAGTGGATGGGAAAACATGGCCTAGCCCGCAAAATCTAGCTTCATCTGCAAAAACAGAAGTGTCCAATTCCTCTTTACTCAATCTTATCTTAATCAATTAATCTACTCTAATGTAAAAATATGTTTTCTCATTGGTCAAGAGGCTCCTGTGGACCTCACATTTCCCACCTCAAGGCCCAACTGGTTTCAAACTAGGAAGCCATAAGAGCCCACAAGAAAATGATGCTTTTACAGACTCATCGACCACTAGTGGGCGCTAGTGGATGGGAAACCATTGCCTAGAGCAGTGGTCCCCAACCTTTATTTCGTCACGGACCGGTTTAAAATCAGAAACTATTTTCACGGCCCGGCCTTTAAGGAGTGGCAGATAAATATACGTATACGTAGCTATTTATACAAATAAATGATACGCATAAAAATTGGGATACTTTAAAAATATAATAATGGGGTATCTTTTTAACAAGAGTGAGTCATAGACTAAGGATCCCGGCTTATTATCCGTTGCTAATTATCCCCTGGGCCAAGACACTCAGAGACGCACAAGGGGCATTCTGCGACATGGCAGTGGGTACCATTACTGCCCTCTACTTGTGTCTTTTAGTACATAATGTTCACACACACTGCATGGGTGTTTTACATATGAACTACACTGACACAGGGATAAGCCAGACACAGGACATCCCAATCGCATTATACACTCGGTATTCTGGACTGATGAGGTCCAGATGCGCCATAACGTCCTGTTGTAATGCCAGATGTTCGACCACCCGAGCCAAAATCCACTACGGGGTTAATGATGTTTCTCTTTCACACGGAGCTTGCCATGTTTTGTTTTTTTTTCCAAATTCTCCGTTACAGAATGGAACCGCTGCGCCATTTAAGGTGGAACGGAGAACTGAAAAGAAAATCTAGGAGATTAAGAATGCTGAACAGCAACAGCAGTAAAAACAGCACCGTTAGACAGGCGCGAAGACCACGGAACCTTCAAAAAATCCCAAGAACAGCCCACCTTCCTCTCCATACTGGTCATAGATCTCCCGTTTCTTGGGGTCGCTGAGGACCTCGTACGCCTCTGCGATCTCCTTGAACTTCTCGCTCGCGTTGGGCGCCTTGTTCTTGTCCGGGTGCCATTTCAGAGCCTGCTTTCTGTACGCCTTCTTGATGTCCTCCTCGGCCGCGCCTTTGGAGATGCCCAGGATTTTGTAATAGTCTTTACCCATGGTCCTGTTTTCGATTTCAGGTCCTGGATGCGCGCCTGGCAGGCAGCTCGTCCGGACGCGGGTCCCGGTCTGTGTTCTGTACTCGGTTCTCTCTCGGTTCCTCCCTCTTTAAATAGCCCGGCCGCCCTCCCTCGCGCCAGAGCTGCACCCCTGGAATCCGTGGGCCCTTTCTAGAAGCCCAGCGCGAGCGGCACGTCATCCGCTCTCCCACGTACACGCGAGACCAGAGGGGTGCTGGACCAGACCACCGGAGATCCAGGAGAATGGACGGATGGTATCATAGGAATAGAATTAGATATTTAAAATACTATAACATATAGTATGTAACGTCTACACAGAATAGAACATCGTGTACGTATATATATATATATATATATAAACATAATAGTACACCATGTGCTAGATGTCTGTTTACGTAGATACATAATGTATATCCATAGATGAATGATGTGTATCTATATCTGTATCAGTATCACACACACACACACACACACTCAAGGGAAATAGGAAATGGGCACGTATCATTATTTATGTTACTACTTATGCTGTAGGTTTGTCATGTGCAATATCAATTACGTGCTGTTACAGACTCGTGACAGAAAATGGCTCCAATCCACTATTTGTGTTAATTAGTAAACTATTTCAGTATTTATATTCACCTCACTTACAGACCACAGCATTTTGTGTATATACTATAGTTTATTTAGTATAAAACATTTTCATGCAGAGTTTTATATTAGCTTTACTTTAAATTGACCTTGTCTCTGTGTCTCTGTGCAGTCGTTGCCAAAAAAATATTCCTCTGGGATCAATAAAGTTTTCTGATTCTGATTATTTCATGTCCATCGTGTACAATTTAGCTTTCAAAGATCTAATTCCTGACCAAACACTTGAATTGTACTGAGGTAGGTAGGTGCTCTGCTAGGAAGAACTGGCTAGGTTTAACCAAAAAAAAAACACGTTTTCCTCACAGTTTTGACTCTTGTAGCCTTAAAGGCCCATATTACTGACTGGCAGCTGGTGGCCTAGTATACTAGGGAGTTGGCCCTGCAATCAAAAGGTTGTGGGTTTGAATCCCAACTGCTCGTGTCACCACAGAGGTAAATTAAATAAGGCCTATTAAAGGGCCCATACCAAAGAAAACCAAACCTCACATTTTTTATTAATAAAGCTTTGTTTACATTGTTTAAAATCTCAGAATGTATAGTTTACTTTCCCACAGCCCATATTTAGAAACTAAGCTGGAATAACTGATTGTTTTGATTTCACTGTTTTTGTGATGTCATGTATGTGGATGTACATCCAAATACTCAAGCCTTGTACAGTTTAGCCCCACCCATTCACACTGGATCATCTCAGCCCAGTCTACTGAGGTGTAGTACAGAGTAGCCAATCAGAACAGAGACATTTGTTTACATATTAAACGCACAGTAACACCTCTACCCTGTTTAGGGTTAAAAATTGTCAAGTTAAAAATGAATTCTAAATGCTTTTGGTATATTAAGCCACTTCAGTAGAACAACACTGGAGAAAATTAAGTTCTAGAAAAATGTAGCGTATGGGCCCTTTAATCCATTTCTGGAAAATACTATTTGGTAATGGAAGCCCTTGTTTCCTGACCTGAAGAAATAAAATGAGCTATAAATGGAGTGGAGGGGGGGGGGGGCATATGTGATTTACCTTAGAGTCTCAGTAAAAATAAATAGATTTTTTTTAAAAACTTGTTTTTATTTAGGTCAAGCAAGCACAGCAAAAGTGCAGTTAGGTTTAGATATAATACAGTGATCACTAAATGTCTTAAGGTAGATTTTTGTCTTAAGGACAAACTGGGTAGGTGTACATTTAATAGAGGGAAAAAAAAGTTTTCTGATTCTGAAAAGACTATTCATATTCCTGGACACATATTCCTGGTCCAGTTCTAATCTCATTAGGAAATTGTGTCACAACTACATACGGTCATATTTTCCCTTCACTCAAATTTCATTCAGGAGATTTTTTACAGAGATGTATACATCACAAGAGTGTACATTTAATAGAGGAAAAGTTTTCTGATTCTGTAATGTCAGGCCTGGAAGGACTTCGTTTTTTCACTTCAAATCAAACACTGCTCATAATCCTGGACAGTCCCTCCCCCCGCACCCTACATACGCCGGCCTGAAACGGTGTTTAACCACAACAGTGTGTTGGTACTTGGCACCGCAGGCCCTAAAGGGCTAGCTTAGCGGCTACGTCAGCGGCCAAAAACTAAGCTGCCACGGATGCAGGCTAATGCAGGTCACTCCCTATAAATAGCAGGTGGGGTATGTGTGATATTAAAAACCCACCCCCCTCTTTACCATTCCTAGAGGTCGGGAAAGTACAAATGGAGAACAGGCCTCATAACTGATGCTGCTATTAATATAACCAAACACCTCGGCCATTAAAATAAACCCTTTGTATAAACATCTTGTCTTTTATGTCTTTTACAGGAGCTGACCTACAAAACTACCACCCAAGGAATATCTGGTCAGGGGGACTCTGTGGTGGTCAGGAATGATGAGCAACAGATGGGCCCCAGTCTGCAAGTGTGCAACTCTATAGTGGAGCTATAAAGGAGGTGGAGTTCATAAAGTGGAGGGTCAGTGACCCACTCTGGTCAAATCTCAGTTGTGCAATGTTAGCCCACGTCACTTGGAACTGGCCCCATATTTTGTAAAATAAATAAATAAACAAACAAATAAATTACTTAGGTGTTCATTCAGTTGCCACAGAGACGCTTCCTGGTCATCACTGGAACTACAGCAACTCTTGAATAATAATTAAAAAAAAACCTCACAGGACTTAAAATACATAGAAACCCATGAAACAACAATTTTAAGTTTTAAAAAAAATTGGGATTCGTAATGGATTATTTTTCTTTTTATACTGATGTATAATGAAATATGAAATAATAAAATGTTCTGTTTTAAAAGTGTTGGTGTTCTGGATGTTTGGATTGGATTTAATTAAATTATGCAAGTTCAAAAGATTTAATAAGATGGCAATTGGGATATATTTGTTTGTGTTTGGGATCACAGTATCTTGGATTGATGGATGATAGAGGGATGGTTGGATGAATGGATCATGGATGGATGGAAGGATGGATGAATAAATGGATGATGGATGGAGGGATGGAGAAATAGCGACGCCTCCTGGTCATTATTAGAACCACAACCAGATTATTGGAACAGCTGAAAGTAGGGGGGAAATGAGACATTTTAACAAGAATCCAACTTTCTATCTATCTATCTATCTATCTATCTATCTATCTATCTATCTATCTATCTATCTATCTATCTATCTATCTA
>JBBPDC010000011.1:7517512-7530546 GCA_037974485.1 Hemigrammopetersius urotaenia | reverse complement strand
TTACAACAAAACTGAATTTATTAGAAGCTAAAGAACACATCTTAACCGGGGGTGCCAATAATTATGGAGGGCAGTGTGTATGTATATATATGTGTGTGTGTGTGTGTGTCCTGGTTTAATATATGAAAACATGTTTAAATGTTTCTCTTCCTCTTACCTGTTGGTGTGTGTGTGTAGGACACACTGCTGGATCTACTGTGTGAGTCTATGGAGTCCACAGTGCGTCATGGGAAAGGCTTCCTGGTCAGTGGATTCCCGCGGGACCTGAGACAGGCGGAGGAGTACAGGGTCAAGGTCAGTGTGTGTGTGAGAGAGAGAGAAAAAGAGAGGGGGGGGAGAGGGATTGAGAGAGAGAGAGAGAGAGAAACAGAGAGAGAGTGAGACAGAGAAAGAGTGAGAGAGTGAGTGAGAGAGAAAGAAAGAGAGAGAGAGGGAGAGAGAGAGAGAGCGTGAGAGTGAGTGAGAGAGAGAGAGCGAGTGAGTGAGAGCAAGAGAGATAGAGCAAGAGAGAGAGCAAGAGAGAGAGAGCAAGAGAGATAGAGCAAGAGTGAGAGAGAGCAAGAGAGAGAGTGAGTGAGTGAGTGAGAGCAAGAGAGAGAGTGAGAGAGAGAGACAGAGAGAGAGTGAGAGAGAGAGACAGAGAGAGAGAGAGAGAGCGAGAGAGACAGAGAGTGAGAGAGAGAGTGCAAGAGAGAGAGAGAAAGTGCAAGAGAGAGAAAGAGAGTGAGTGTGAGAGAAAGAGATTGAGAGGAAAGCTACGTGCCAAAAATGCATCACAATCAAGGACGAACTTGTTTCTTGAAGCACGTAACTCTCAGTTCGACGAACTCACGCAGGAGCCGTGACGGCTTTGGACTATGGAAGATTTTGGAGAAACTGAAAATACAATTTAATAATTAATATTTAGCAACTGAATATAGTTCTATATTCCAGTTTCTGTGTGTACCACAGTCTAATCTGTGACAAACCTTTTTAGGCGAAGGCAGCGTTCTTGAGTCAATATTATATAGTGGTTAATATAGTAGCAGTAGTAGAGCAGTAATTCATATATTTTATGTCATTGTGTGTCATTTCTACAACCAAAACTAAATACTACTACTTATGATAACGTTTTTTTATAGAGTGCTTTTAAAGGTGCTCAGAGACACTTTACATAGAACTGAAGATATAATAAAATGATAGTAATATTACTAATGATACTAAAATACTAATACTAATCATAATAATATGGAAGGTTTTTATGTCAACAGTGACAGATTAACGAGACAAAAAAGAGAAAAACAGAACCTCATGTCCTGTGCTATAAAATGCTTTTACTGCACTGAACTGGTTTTAAATGTGCTTTTAAAGATCCATCCCATTTTACCGCTCTTTACTTTGGTACTGTGAGATAATGGTGGTCTCTAAGAGGCACATATGAGATGCAGGCAGCCCCAGATGTCCAGTGAACATTAACAGAGGACTTTGTGACCTGCACTGATCTGCCACCTGCTTGCCGTCGAACCCTGTTAACACCAGCGTGTCTCCAAAGGCTGTTGGATTACAGGTGTGTGTGTGTGTGTGTGTGTGTGTGTGTGTGTCAGATGGGGCAGCCGTGTGTGGTTCTCCTGTTGGAGTGCAGTTCGGACACCATGAGCCTCCGTCTTCAGCAGAGGACCTGCTCCAGCCTGCACCCGCGAGAGGCTCGGGACCGAGACGCCCGGCGCCGCCTCGACAGCTTCTGCAGCAGCATCACACCCGTCATCACCCACTACGACCAGACGGGGGTCCTGCACAGGGTGGGTCCTGCACTCTGAGCCCCTCACTAACACACTGTCCTACTGCCCCACCCACAAACACACTGTCCCACTACCCCACCCACATACACACTGTCCCACTGTCCCACCCACAAACACACTGTCCCACACACACACTGTCCCACTACCCCACCCACAAACACACTGTCCCACTGTCCCACCCACAAACACACTGTCCCACACACACACTGTCCCGCTACCCCACCCACAAACACACTGTCCCACTGTCCCACCCACAAACACACTGTCCCACCCATCCCCACTGCAAACACACTTTCAGAGCAACCACCGCCATGCTTTACAGAAGGTTAGTGAAAATCCCTTTCAGCCCTACAGAGGAAGTGCAGCTGCGTTTACAGCATGTTACTCATTTCAAAGGATCATCTTTTGTGCGCAAATCAACACCTCTTAGGAAGCTCACGTTTTCCCAGGATGCCACTGGATCTTCTGAACTGTAAGGTCGTTTAGCACTTAGAACTCTCCTCCGGTTCTCACACTGTCCTGAAACGTCTTTCCTCAAATTGCGAGTCGCTTTGGATTAAAGGGTCTGTCAAAGGAATGCAATATAATAAATGTAACATTACAACATAAACAAGCAAAGTAACACTCAGAATTCTCACGGAAGTCTATTACAAACCACCAGCAACTCAAACTGCAGCAAATACTGTCAAAGCAGCTTCAACTGCCACATCTAACAAAGCCTGCCGGAGTGCGTGGGGTATTTCGGTGAGGGCGCCTGTCTTCTGATGTCAGTTCAGCTCTGTTAGCTTCACATGTCTTCTCCTTCAAATCCAGTGTGTGAATCTGTGACACTCCTGACAAAAAAATATCTACCACAAAGTGCATCAGGTTTGGTTAAGTGGCATTCTGATAAAAGCTTAGACCCTAAAAAGTTTCGACTAAAGAATTGCACTTCAGAGGTTTTCTGTGTTTGTTTGTTTTTTTTAACCAGACTCACTCATTTCCCCTTCTTTGCCATCCAGAGACTGAATAGCGGTACTAGGTTCCTTTTTTCTGGAAGATCTTCCAACAGGAACACATCAAAATCCAGAAATAAGAGCTGAAGATCTTTCCCTATGCTTTTTTTTGAGAAGGAGAATTAAAAGTGTCCTTAACTGTGTGGCTAAACAGGTTTTCACCCACGGCCTCTAATCTCCTCTCTCCAGAGCAGCGTCCCCCTCACCCTGGCAGGAAGGATCTGCGTTCTGAAGACTGTTGGTGCTGAGTGACGGGTCTGTGGCCTACTTCTTATGGGCAGAATTTAAACTCCCTTATGTTTGTGTGTGTGTGTGTGTGTGTGCGCGCAGATTGATGCAGAACAGCACCCAGACGAGGTGTTCGAGCAGATCTGCCAGGTTCTGGATTCCTGCTAAAACCACACAGCTGCCCCCTGCTGGACCAAACCATCACCTGCGGCTCACAAACCCACATCATAAACCCAACAGCAGCATCAGCCTCCATCCACAGCCTCCACAAACAGGACACCTGCCAGCAGCCTGTGACTCTTCTCTCCACGTCTCGCCACTCTTCTTCCTCGCTGTACATAGCGGCTCCAGAAGAACCTGCCCGCAGAGACTCTTAAAACTCACCCGCCTGTTTGTCATTGATTTTGTAGGCTTCATCTTGTACAAAGAGAGAGACTTCCTTAATGCATCAGATGCTCTCGGCCCGCGTTACCGCTGCATTTACATTACAGCCTTTTCCTTCTGCCTCTCTATGGCCATCTTGTACGAAGAGCCAGTGAGAGCAAAGAGCAAAGCAGGTCAAAAATAGAAAGTTTACTAAACTTTATGCAAATGAGAAGCAAATATTCAGACGCCCTAACAATGAGATTGTTAGAATAGTTAAGAAAACTTACAGAAGCTTTTCAAAATGTTAATAACAGATCATCAGGCCTGTAGCCTAAAATTCTGCATCCCCCGACAGATTTCCTCGCTTGTTTTTAGCGCGACTGGTTTCCCTGTAATATAAATGCAGCTTTAGAGACGCAGCCTGAGCTCCAAGTTCCACAACAGCATGATTTTCTACAGCCTGCGGTGCAGAGAACTGATGACCAGCTCCCATCACACCCCTCCACACATCCTAGTGCACTACAGCATGCCAGAATAGCAGTACGATCAATAAGCCAATCGCTTTTGTGTATTTAATGGACAAGAAAGAAAAAAAAAAGCGTTCATAAATCAAGCTCTGTATTTATTGTTGTCTGGCTTCAGGCTTTCAGAACAGATGAATTTCTCCCTAAAGCCTGTTATAACTGTGTTCCTTCTGAACCGTCTGGATGAAATAAAAATATTTGATACGTTTTAACCGTCTGGAGTGTGAGCGCGCACACACGAAATGATGCAAAATAAATAACGGAGAATGAAATGTAACAATTCTCAATAAACGAGTGTTATCTTGTCTTTTGCATGCCGATGTTCCGGGTTTTCTTTTGCCTCCGATCGCCAGGTTTCGCAACTTTTTATTTAAAACATGATGAAAATTAAACATAATACTGGCGCCTTTTAAATTAATCACTTCTATTAATGTGTATTAGTTCATATATATATGGTTGCAATGTCTTTACTCTAGCGCCCTCTGGTGCCTAAAACTAAACTTGTTTGAAGCTTTTACAAAGACGATTATGAAAAGGAACCAATTAGGTTTCGTCTGAATATAGAAAGCTAAACCCGAAACTGAGACAGAAGGATGACGCTGCAGTCAAGTGTAGAAAGACTTTTTCACATACTTTTATTTCCACAATTCTCCTCTAACATTTTTAACATTATTTAAGAACATACTTTTATACACTGATATTGAAGCGGGGCAAGGGAGGGTTGGGGGGGTGAACGAAACAAAATTCATACAAAATGGTCTACTTGAAGCACAACAAAATCTATGTGTATAAAATAATGTGGGTGTACCACTTCAGTGGCGGGAGGCGCCGCCTTGATATCTTCATTTTTTTTTTCATCATCATCATCTTTGCCATTTAAATAGATTAATAAAAATACAATTTTGTCGTGGACCACAAGGAAACTGCAAAATGAAAGAAAAAGAAATTAAAAGAAAAAATATATATTATTACAAAGGACCAAAGGGCATCATGATTGGGCAGTTTCTCCACAAAGAGCAAAAAAGTGCCTCAAGCTCTTTTCTTTCTACCTTTTTCTCTTTTTTTTTTTTGAACTCTTCTTCTAAAACGAGTGACCGGGTTCAGACGTGGACTCATCTTGACGATAAAAGAAAAAAGATGGCACAGCACCTACCACTGGCTAGATTCACCAAACGTTTGTTTACTCCACATGATCGACGACAGAACACACCAAAAACGAAAAAGGAAAACTACACCCGTCCCGTCAACCCCCCCGACCCAAAGACGTTCATCTGCTTATTCTTTACCTACCAAGTGCGTCTCAGCGGGTCTCGTCTGTGCCGTAGTGCTTCTTCAGTCAAAAACTTAATGGGCTTTAAGTGGAGTGGGATTTCATAACATTTAAAAGAAAAAAAAGACATACGAGTTGGGTGGGAAAGAAAAAAAACTAAACAAAAAAAAAGCAGCTTCTAGTAAAAGTGGTAGCCCACTGTGAGACACGTGTACTCAAGGTCCATAGACTTGGGTTTTTACCGTTAAGAACGTCCGTGTTAATCGCAAATTTCCCCTCGATTCGTTAAAACCTGGCGGGAATCGACAGAGACAGCACCAAGCCCCTCCCCCTTCCTGTCCAGCCCAAACATGGAAAAGCTTCACGCAGAACGAGTCGCCGGCTCTCCGGACTGCGGAGGGGATTCGGGTTGGGGACGCTGCTGTGCCTTTCTCCCTTCCTTTCCTATCTCTGCATGTTGAACATGGCGTGTTGACTAGAGCAGGCCGGTTCAGGGTGTAGCGGCCATCGTGCGAGCGGTTGGTAGTTTGGGTGGAGGTGTGGCCTGGTCGGTGGAGCCCTCCTGCTGCTGTAAGCGGTTCTGCCTCTCGGGTCGGGTCGTCTCGTGTCATCTGTTGGCCGGGAAGTAGTTGGGGTCCAGGTAGTTGTAGCCCGCGCTGGGCGGCAGGCAGTAGTCTCTGTCCAGGAAGGTCTCGGCCTGGTAGACCGGCTCCAGACGGTGGCTGGGATTGTGGGTCTCCGTCTTGAACAAACTGGAAAAGGAAAGTGAGGGTAAACCAGTCAGACTGAGACAGATCCTGCCAAATCACAATTTACACTGTAAAGCAGGTTTATCATCCAGTTATTATTAAGGCCTACATTGAGTAAAAGCTCTGAAACGAACATGTAAGCAGGAATGTAAACATGCACTGATGCTTCTCAATGCATGTGAAGTGAATTCCTGAACACACCAGAGCGCACAGTGTGTGAGCGAGAGCGGTGTGTGGGGATGGTATCTTCTCAGTGGTGACCCTAGCAGTCCAGAGATTCAAACCCACAACCTTCTGGTTGCAGGGGCGACTCCCTAACCACCAGGCCACCAGCTGTGAAGGGACATTTCAGTGTAATGAACTGTAATCGACTCATGAGGCTCCTCTAGACTCTCATCCTGACTATGGATTTTCCACAGCAGTCTCCACTCGTCTGTGGAATTTGTACTTCATTAACTTCAGTTTAGGAGCATGACGTGTTTACTGGGGTCATATTTCAGCTCATTATCTTTGAAGTGAGTGCACAGTGAGGCCACACACACACACACACAATTTTAGTGACTATCTTGAGGAGCCCATTTCTTTTACACAGCGAGAGCTGGAGAGCTGGAGAGGAGGAGAGCAGTTCTGACCAGTTTGAGCAGTTTCCACAGAAATCCACAGCGCCATCCTGAGGGCAGTCCTGGCAGTGCCACCGCACACCCTGGATCGGCTCCATACCACACACATCACACTGAGGGAGGAGCGAGCGCACACACACACGCAGACAGACACACAGACGCGCGCGCGCACACACACACACACACACACACACACAGGTTTAATTATAATTTATTCCCCCCTATTTGATCCTCTTTGTTGACCGGTCGGAGTGTGTTGTCTGCGACTGTCCAGAAGGACAGTATTTTGTCTCACTCTGTCAACAACTCTGGAATTTCAAAACTGTGGAATGCCTTTTACCAAATTAAGCTAGATTTTCAGCATTCATGATTCTGTGTCATATACATAGTCATACAAATACAACATGTAGTGAAATGTGTCCCTCAGTTGACCCATCTGATATTTTACCCAAAGATAATTTTAAAGGAGTAAACTAATATATACCAAGAAAAAAACAAAATTGAAACTATATAAAGAACATTACAAACAGTAGCAAGACCTACTGTTCAGTACCTGTACATCCAAAATGTACAGGAGCATCCTGTTAATACCACCAGCTTATCAGAAAGAAATGAAAAAACAACACCATGCTAACTGACCCCTTAGTAATAATTTATATAGGTTTTGATTTTGCCAACTTATACAAGCTCTGTGTGTGTGTGTGGTACCTTGTAGCCCACATGCTGGATGAGAGCGCTTTCGCTCTGGATCTCCTGGATCTTCTGCTTCCTGAGTCTTTTCAGCTCCTGCAGCTCTTTGTACTCCGGCAGGTGCCTCACTTCCACCGGCACGTCACCCTCATCCTAAAAAGACAACAGAGCATGTGGGAGTCATTACTATTACCACACCACTCCAGTCCAGTCCAGCAGAGGAACAGACGGATACCCTCAAGCGGAACCCTGACCGCCTCATTGGAGTCCATTAAAAATGACTGCTCTCTGGGTCATGAAGATCCTTAAACCACCCACAGAGATGGAGACTTGAGTCTGAGACTTGGACTCAAGTCGCACTTAAGTCGCACAAAGAAAGACTTGTGACTTGACTTTAGACTTGACTCGGATGCTGTGACTCATGAGTCATAACTCGTAACCTGTGTTCATTTCATGGAATGATTTATTTATATCACGCACTCTTCCCAACGACCCAAAAACCGCTCACCTCGCCCCGGTGTCCCATTACTTTTGTCTGTTTTCAGCTAATAGCGGTTTTTGAGGGGTCGTTGGAAAGGGGTCACCGAGCCCCATCTAATGTGGAGTCTCACATTTAGAGTGAGAGAGATATTTTTCTTATTTAACATTTAAATTTAAGATCATTTAAGGCAAATCCTCCATGTTGGTGAGGGCAGATCACAGCACGCAGCCCCACTTTTAGAACATCTTATATAGGTTGTGATAAAACAGTGACGACCGGTTGCTGACGTCCCCCAGCTGCGGTCCCTTGTGCCAGCGGAAAAGCACTAAAGTGTCGGTGGAACAAACAAAAAGGACTGTATAGAGAGTTCTCTCCTTTCTGCACAGAGACCCTGACTGGACACTGACCGAGTCGTCAGCTGCGTTGTCCTGCATGTTGCTGAAGAAGCTGGGGCGCTCGTCCTCCTCGTCCATGTAGACCGGCGGCTCGTAGGAGGTGAGGAAGGTGGACGGCCTGTAAAGATGCTTGTTGAGGTGGTGATGCCTCTTACTGGAGGCCTGCAGAGAACAAACTGGTCAGTCACAGTCTAAATGCTACACTCCCAGTCCAGCTAATCTTAACACTCACACTACAGAAATCCATCTTTGAAGATACAAGGCCATGTGCCTGCAATAAAGAGGGTCAGATATCATTTTATAATTATTCAAACTAAACTGTGAGTGTACAGAGTTTGTCAATAAATACAATAAAACAGTAAATAACACAATCAATAAAAACAGCAAATTTGTCTGATATTTTGACCTCTAGAGTAAATAATGAGACTTTTTCTCATGATGACTGAACTCCAATGCTAAGTGATACCACTGTTATTCTTTGCTGTAAAATTTAAAATTTAAATTTAGGTGCAAAGTAGTGTCTGCATCACATCAAAAAAGGGAAAAAAACATACAATGACATGAAGTGTAAGAAAAAGGAGGCTACTCATTAATGCACTGAGGGAGTTTCCTACCTAATATGATTTAGAAACAGAATGTGTAAAGTACAGAATGTGGTTTGACGATCTAGATTCAGGTTCGGAGCAGCACATGAAGTACATCCAAATTTAGGCCAGAGCAGCCTTTCCAAATATTGCCTCTGGGGACCCACTGCACTGCAGAATTTCAACTGTTCTCTACCTCAATACACTAGAACCAGTTCTTTAATTGTGATTAAGGCCTTCATATGGTTTATCTATGCTACAGCTGAAACTACCAAGTGCTGTAGGTCCCCAAAAGCCAAAACCTTTTTGAACCATTTGGACCCAGGAGCAGCCCCATGCATATAAATCAATGTACAGTTCCTGTATCTCCGTTTCATATAGGATGCTCCGTTCTGCATCTGAGCAGAATCCAATATGAACAGACGCATGCTGAGCTAAATAAGTACACCAGGCACTAAAAATAGAGGCTGTACCTTTTTGCTGTACATGCACAAGTTTGGAGTTCTTCCTGGTACTGGAATCCCAGCCTTTGTCAGTTTGATGAAATACTTTTGCACCCGGCTTGCAACCTATAGCAAAGAGATGCTAAGGTAAGCAAAAAAACATCTGCTTTGGAGTCCAGGCTTCTGGACATTGTTACTTGTGTCAGACTTTGAAGATGTTGAAGAAAAAGGGCACAATTAACTTTAAAAAAAAAAAAGTGACAAAAAAGCAAAACCTAATGGAGAATACTGTGCTAAAGGACAACAGACAGAGTGGACGGACAGGCGGATGGATGAGCAAATTAAAGGATGGACGGATGAGTCAGTGGATGGACAAGTGGATGGATGGGGAAGGTAGGTGGGTGGATGGACGGATGAGCAATGGATGAATGGATGAATGCGAGATGGATGGATTGATAGATGGGTGGATGGATGAATGAATGAGCGATGGATGGATGGATGGATGGATGGATGAGTGGATAGATGGGTGGATGGATGAATGGATGAGTGGATAGATGGATGGATGGATGGATGAGTGGATAGATGGGTGGGTGGATGAATGAATGAGCGATGGATGGATAGATGGATGGATGAGTGGATAGATGGGTGGATGGATGAATGAATGAGCGATGGATGGATCGATGGATGGATGAGTGGATAGATGGGTGGCTGGATGAATGAACGAGCGATGGATGGATAGATGGGTGGATGGATGGAACAGAAGCTGTGGAGGAGGCACCTGTTTGGCGGTCCTGTTGCCCAGTGCATCTGCGATCTTTTGCCAACGTTTTGACTCCACCTCCTCAGGAGGAAACTTCAGAAGCAGCTGCTCCAGTTTCTTCTACACAGAGCAGAACAAGAACTCACTTAATGTTCAGACAAGCACTGAGCTTTACACAGAAAACGTCTTAAATAACCATAACAGTGAAACAAGCCCCATATGGAAGAGACTCATAATAGAATACATTTTTTTAAATAATAGAATTTTTTCTAGGTGTATGCTTTGAATAGAGCTGTGTCACGCTTCGCAGGTTTGAAACCCACCAGACATTGGCGTACAAATCACAAATTATAACAAACAAGCATAAAAAGCTATAATCGTTAGGTGAGGAGACGCAAGAAGACAAAGACCCCAAGGACAGAAACTGCTCACTTCATGTCATATAGAACAGTTTGTCCCTTTGGTTGCGCTCTGGGAAAGTCATTGGTAAACAAGATTCAAACTTCAGCTCAACTGATCTTTGAGCTCAGCGGTAAAACTGAGACGCGAAGCAGCAAAGCTAGTGGAGTGTGGCGGTCAGGGTAGGCAAACCTCTCCACGGGCAGTTTTGGCACTAAACCACTGATGGTACCCTTATGGCTGATCAGTGAACGCACTGAAAACGTTGAAAAAGCTCTAACATAAGAACCACCTGCCTAATGTTGTGTGGGTCTCTATTGTACCCACAAAGCAGCTCTGACCTGCTGAGACCTCCGAAGGTGAGCTTCTTTAAGTCTTGTAAAATACGAAATGGGGCCTCCATGGATAGAACTAGTTGATCTAGCACGTCCCACAGATACTCAATTGGATTTAGATCTGGGCAATCTGGAGGGCAATTCGACAGGTTGAACGCAACGTTCCTCAAACAGTTCCTGAACATTCATTGCATTATGGAAGAGGACGTTATTCTTGTTGAAAGAGGTCACAGCCATCCGTGCTCGGTTCACTGGTTGTCCTTCCTTGAACCATTTTTGGTGAGTATTGACCACTGCACACCAAGAATCTTATACAAGACCCGCTGTTTCAGATATAGTCTGACTCTGCCATCACAATCTGGCCCATCAACTTCAAGAAGAGTCTGTTTAGTTCCAGCCATGTATCTCCCACCCCATCTCCTGTCAGAGGTTTTGTTGTGGCTGATTGGTGTATGACAGCTGTAATGAAATTTTCATGCCATGCCTTCTAAAACACTGACTCCCTGAGAACACTGGAGATCTTTACCTGTTCCTCCACCGTCCAGAGCTGGTTGAAAGTGTCTGGCTTGTTCTGGTGATACGGTCTCCCTCTGATCATCTGCAAGAGCAGAAACACTACAAGTTAGCATTGTTTGATAGGTATTTACATAGATAGCCTAGCTATTCTCAACAGTGTGTCTATTGCTAATAGGTGACAAACTGCACTGCATTTAGTCCATTCAACCGAGTGAAGCAGTAGGCAGATGACAATGGTTTACAGTGTGAGGGTATGGTACCTTGCTCAAGGGTTTGCTCAAGTACCTACCTCAGTGGTGCCTATTAACAGTCCTGGGATGTGACCCCACAACATTCCGATCACAACTCCCTAACCACCAGGCCACAAGCTGCACAGTAAGTCCTCCCCACCCACAAATGAATATCAAAGATGTCAAATGGAGCCATGCTGGGAAAATTCAACAAAAATCTTCCTGATTTGATGGTAATCTACAGAGATGGATCAGAAAACCACGACATTAGAAGATAACATTCCCTTTTACAGCACTGTAGCACTTAGGATCTAGCTGTTTTGTTATTTTTCGGTTCGATGGTCAAGAAGATGACCAAAAAGTGTCTGATGTGCCTGGAATTCCCTTTTCAAAACATGCAGTACACGTATCTGATGGGAACGCCTCCAAAAGAAAGATGTTTGAGACTTTGCATCCTGTTGAACGTCGTGTGTCCAACGTCTCCTACTAGACTAACAAAATGCCTAGGAATGAACAAATGTCTGCAGAAACACCCCTATTAAAAAAGAACCAGGACCACATAGTCTTACGCACCTAATTCTACGTAAAAGCTGTTATTCTGGGAAGTAGTGTTAATATTACAATACACATGACATTAATACAGTATATAGTGGTTCTCTATATGGCAAAGTGCTCTTTTAAACAAAAAAAGACCTCTTTCCTCATGGAAGCCCAGTATTACTTCCATATCCATCAAATGCCTGATTTACTCTTTTTAGTTTTTAGAAAAAGAAATTGATGCTTTTTACTGTTTTTAGTTTGTTTGCATTCGTTCTACTACTCACTTTTGTTTTTGCGGTCAGAAAGAAACCGACTGCTATAAATGGTTTCAAACATAAGGACCCAAGACTGTCACAGTACTTTATATATTCCAAATAGCTCGGACCACTGGTCAATTTCACTTCATTTACTCCGAACTCAGTATATTAACAGCACATGGAGCTGCAGCTGCCTTGCAAATCCCAACAGCCTGCATGTAAGTAATCCATTAACGAGGCAAGAAATTAGAGCAAAGCAAAGCAAATGGTGATGGATCACAGAAAGTGCCCACGGCCAAAAGAAACTGCTTTAAAGATCGACTTCTATTTAACTGCCGGGCTGAAATAAATGATTTTTTCTTTAATGAATCCACAGACTAATTATGGGTTCTATGAAATCTGACATTTATATCAGCCATCATCATTCATCATTCACCGTGATTGTGCCACTAACAATTCCTCTATGTAATGTCAGAAGCCAAATAGTCCCCAATGCTTCCTTTTGCAACTGAATGACCATGATCATGTATTACAGAGCCGGGTTTCTCAACCACTGCGCCGTGGACCACTGAAGGGACGCGAAGGTTTCTGATTGGGCCGAAAATATAAAATCAAGACAGGTCATTGGTCCGCAACTGCTTATTTAATATCATCTAATGTGGCCAAGTGGGCCTTGGCAACACGCAGTGATAGACAGTAGGGCTGGGCAATTCATTGAAAAGTAATCGAAATCGACATTCAGAACTTATAATCGTTCAAATTTTTCCAGGTCAATTATTTAGATTCATTTCCCTTTTAAAACACTACCGCATGTGGAGTCACGTGACCCCGCTCCGTTATGTTACGTTATTCCGCCGACATGTCGAGCACGGAG
>JBBPDC010000011.1:7480607-7497487 GCA_037974485.1 Hemigrammopetersius urotaenia | reverse complement strand
TGTATCGGGTTCTAAACTGTACTGTGCTGGTACCGAAGTTGTATCGGGTTCTAAACTGTACTGTGATGGTACCGAAGTTGTATCGGGTTCTAAACTGTACTGTGATGGTACTGAAGTTGTATCAGGTTCTGGTGTTCCAGTGTATCTCAGTCCAGTAACAGAGTTTCTGACTCAATTCTCTCCACAATTTAAGGCCAGTCATCCCAAAACCGCGTCCATGGAGTCGAACCAGCAGAGAGTTTTTCTCTCAGAGCTGCTTTTGATATTGTGGTCTTTTATTATTTATTGTCTGACCATGTGGTTTTTTTTTCTCAGCATTGTTTAACCATGTGATGAAAACCTAACCGTGTTTCCCAGTTGTTAGTTTATATTTTGCACACAGTCAAAAAAAATGTCTGGTGTCATGACATAATTTTGACCAAATGGGTTTGGCTCAGTAACAGGTCACCTTACTTGTAATGAGGGGGAAAAAAAGGTTCCTTGTACCCATATAAAATCGTCACACATGTCAATAACCATGTGGTTGTTGTAGTTCCTGGTGAAGTATTGACATGCTGCTGTAAATACTCACCACTGTCTTTGCCTTTAACAAAAGCCTCCCACTCCCTGAACCAGTGCATGCTGATGCAGTAAATGACCACCGGCGACTCCTCCTCCTGGAAGGCCTTATTCAGCTGCACAACACAGAAATAAATCGGCAGTCAGTTAGAGGAGAACAAATGACAGAACGGAAGAAAAAGGACACGTCTCTTGGAGGAACACCTCGAAGATTTACTGGCTCCGTAACGCACGCCCAGCTTTCAGCAGGAAGAGGGAGACAGAAATGAAGACAGAAAAATAGACAGAAAAAAAACCAGACATAAAAGACAGACATACAGGTCAGAAAGGCAAACAGACAAAAAATAAAGACAGAAAGAAAAGAAAAACAGACAGATTGAACACACAGACAGAAAAAAAGAAACACAGGCAGACTGAAAGAAATACAGAAAGACAGAAAAGTTCAGTTTTCAATGCCTCTCTTTCTCCTTCCACTGGTTTGAGACGCAGCTGCTGAAAGTGCATCTGTTCTCGTGAATTAATGATGAGACCCGATTCTGGGCTCAGACTCCTGATCTTTGCTTGTGAGGACGGAGAGGTGGAGGGTGGAGCAGCTGCTAGATCACTAGAAGACATGGTGCAAGTCTCCAGTGGGAAAATGGATAAGATTTCTACAATATAAACATAGAGGTAGCTTTAGTTTTGCTAAATATTGTGAGTGAGGGGTTTTGGCCATTAGTCCAAATAATTTATGTTAAACTGCTTTCGGCGAGAAGATGCATCTTGTTTCAGTGGATCAAGCCTAAACCTCCAACCATAAACGGAGCTGATGAGTCCTAAGGGCAATGAGAGCTCCTCTGATGGACTATGGCAACCCTTTTTGAACTAAATTTCACTTAATAATTCAGACATCATACAAAGAGGAGGTCATACTTGGGTCTGGGGTCCCCTGGTGGTCTTCAGATTGAGAATAGAGTTCACCTTGATATTTTACCCACTATTCCAGGATATCCTGCTTTCTTGTACTGACTCTTGATACAGCGTGTTAATGCGGCACCGCCTGGGGTCCCCAATGGTTCGATAAATTATAAAAATAATAACTATTATACTGGCTAGGCTGTGCAGAAAGAAATGATATGAGACACTTTGGCACCTCAACTAAACACTGATGTAGGTTGAGGTGTATTCTGACAGAATCCCAAAACAAAACTGGTTTAGATCATATATATCTTGGGGGTGTCCTACGTATACACCCTGCTCGAGGTGATTCCCCAGCATTTGAATGGTCAGTTTGGGTAACCCTCTAAACTCTTGTTAATTTACAGGCATTTTGACCCAACCTCTGAGTTTCACCTCAAACAAATTCTCTGACGTATCACAGAAATGTCTCAACATTGCTCCCTCAATGGCTGCAAGCCATCCAGGCCTTTGCACTGACCCTTGGAGGACGCCCACTCCTAACAAAAATATCAACATTACTGAATTTCCTGCGTTTGTAAATGTCCTGCCTGACTGCAAATTACCCTTTAGAAATCCTTCTGTAACCCTTTCCAGTCTTATGAGCTTCAAAAACCCTTTTCTTCTGATCCTCTTTTGATCCAGCCATACTGCACTCGAACAGAACTGCCTCAAACAAAATCCCAAACAACTTACTCTAAGAGATTAGTATCCCACAGATATATTTACAACAGTGACTGTGACTGTTTAAACCGTTAGATGTAGATCACTCTGAAGGAGCCGTACGAGCAGAAATCCAGAAATGTCTCTAGACTCACCCTGACGAACATGTCCAGCTCGTTCTTCCGGCGCTTCTCCAGCTTCTCAATCTCCGTCTGACACGTGTGGCAGACGTACAGGTGGTTCACTGCAGGTCCTCCTCCATACCTAAACCCGAACGACAACAGTTAGAAAACAGTGGCTTGGACCAGCCAAACAAATACAGACCCAAAACGATATGGTCATAACTTGCCTGCTGTACAGGTGGTCCCAAACGTTTTGGGGGAGCATCATAACGAGGTCATCAATGTATGTGGCCTTATGTGGTGGCACACCTGTCAAGGTGAAAAGAACGTTTGCTCAGATAATATTCATTAAACTAGTTTTTTTTTTAAAGTGAACTCTTCCCACTGAGCTGCAGGGACGAGCTAGACTGACAACTTCAAAATGACACAGAACTGTGCGCTTAAAACGGTAAAGTGTAAAGTGACCAATCTGTTATACATGAACACAACACAGCACTCTGCATTAAACGCATTTAACCCATTCACCGGAACACAGTGCCCGTTTCATTTTCATGTAATAAAATTGTGAAAAAGCAGCAAATTGTTTAGTAGGTTGTTAAATGAGCCCAAACTTCTGGCCTGTAATGTACAGGTTCTTCCATTTCCACATTCTCTTTTCCTCTTTTCTAAAGAAAGAATCAGAGCAGAAAGCCTCTCTAAAAATGTACTGCAATCAATGCTCGGCTCCCTTTAAAAGAAAGAGGAAGAGGAGAAAATAAACACAATCTGTGGAGAGGAAGTGAACAGGCCTTGGTCAGACATTGGATAGGGTCAATGTCAGGGGCGTAGCCACGGAAACCTCATTTAGACTGAAGGGAAAAATTCTGACGAGGTGGTGGGGGTGGTGTTCACTCATCAGTCATTAGCAAGATGAATACAATATGCAAATGAAGTCTCCAACCAATCTCAATGGTTTTCCTGAGTGCTGTGTGCATCCTGACCATAGTCCCAGATGAGCATTCCTGACAGAGCAGGACGACCTGGTTGCCAGATAATGTTAGGTTATAGGCTCCACCATCCATAAGACTTCATAATAAAATTTAGTTTCAAATATTACACAACATCCAGTTTATTCCATGTGTAAATTTAAAAATAGCATGAGCCTTATTTTGGCAAAAACAACTGCAAAGTTTTATTCTTGTGAATGAAAATATGTCAAATAAAATGAAAATATGTCAAATAAAACAAGTTTCCTTTAAAAATGAAAATCTGTAACAGTGCAGGTCTGACTCCTATTAACTGGTTGTTGGTGATACAGAGTCGAATTCTAGACTGTCTTGTAACTTTAAAAGCACTCGTTACTGTTTCAGCACTTAATAGCTCCTTAAATATAACACTGTTGATCCACATCATAATTAAATTCTTTTTTTTGGCTAGTAGGGATTCAAATGGTGAACTGTAAATGTCATTTTTAGCAAAGAATATGAAGTGTAGCTTTAGTAAATATTAAGTAAGTAACATGCAAGAAAATGTACACCGGTAATGCTAGTTATCAAGCACTATTACAACTGCTTTAATATTCACACACACTATTTTCATTTCCCCCTTATCCCTCACCTCCATGAGCACACAGGAAGTCGTAGTTGGAGATGGGCCCGGGCTCGGCGAAGGTCTTGAACTTGTTGAGCCACTGGCGCGAGATGTAGAACTGCAGCAAGCTGGGCTCCATCATGTTGAGTAACGCTGTCACCTTCCGCCTCTCCTTCTGAGCCTCCTCACTGCTCTTCCTGCATCAGAGTAGAAACAGTATCAGAGAACTGAACAACATCTACTGTGTGTCAACGTGTCCAAACATTAATCGAAGGTTTTGTGTGTAATATCTGGTAATAAAAGACTATCATCTAGCAAACACGGTGCGTTAGAACAAAACCTAAACCTAAATAAGCTTCCATGAGGAACTGCAAAGGCTAATCCCTCTTCCATTACAGCCGTCACTGTGAATCTACCTTTTGATGTGATTGGTAAGCACAGAAAAACACTAATGACGCAGGGACAAGAATTTTTTTTCAGCTCTGTGAGCCCCCTCCAATACATGGAATGTTGTTTTTTACTTATAAATGCGTGCACTACAGGTCAGAAGTTCAGGCCCACATTTAGATGTTAAATAAATGATACACTGCTCTTTCTAAACCTGATCACAGTAAAACATTAGAAATACTTTCAGTATTGTATAGTCTACTGTTACCACATTTAGCCACAAAGGCTCAAACTATTGGTTGTAAAAGAGACACATCGGGTCTGTCTGTAGTGACTGACATTCACTTTTGTGTTATTCACAGTCACACAGTTCCTTGTAGTTTACATATAATTGGACACATTTTCATTCTTTGACAGGCTGATAATCCAAAGCATCTTCAAAAATGAGCCAAAATTCTCTCCAGTCCAAAGAAAAGCATTAAGTTTAGAGAGTGATGTCTCGTCCTCCACAATCTCCAGATCTTTCTCCCACTGAGCTGCAGGGACCAGCAGGACCAAAGATAGAATCGAGCATCCGGTAAATCAGACAGAACTGTTTGCTGCTTGAAAAGGTGCTGGGAGGGTTATTTCCAAAATTGCTCGAAAGGATGTGGTGAATCTGTGCTGGGCGGTAATTTTGATGAAACTGCACATACAGTGTATACAGTCACATTACATTTCATACCAAATTACATTTATTTACATACTTTTCGTATTTTCTTGTTTTAAATCAGTGACAGAGCAACGTTCATTGTATATTTAAGCAAACATTTTCACAAACTGACAGTAAACGTGGCTCTTACTTGTAGAAAAGCACATAGGCCTCAGCGTTCTGAACGCAGGACTCCGACACTTCGGTCACACTCTGGTCATCAAACTCGTACCACAGCTGGTTCAGGTCATTCCGACAGTAGGCGATGTAATGGCCACCTGGACACAGACAAAAAAAATATATGTGTCGGTTTGGAAGGGTATAAAATGCATTAACGTATCACAATTCATATTATTAACTTACTGATTGGCTAATTTTGGAACATTTTAAATGGAGTATAAGGATTTATAGTGGGATTTGAGATCTCATGACAAACCCCATCCTTCCATGAAAGGAAATAATTCTCAGATCAAACTGTGGTGAGGTCAGAAATTTACACCACCCACCAAGGTGGCAACTGAAAGCGCGACTCACTGCTGGCCGTGCCGTGGTGACAGATGACGGACAGCAGGTCGTAGGTGGTGATCTGTGCCGAGCTGTCTTTGGCCAGAAAGGGCTGCAGGTCCAGGCCGTCCAGTGGGAAGGAGACGTGGGTGCTGATTTTGGTGGAGAACATCAGCTCATGTCTGAAGCGCTTCAGGTGAATGCACAAGATCTGGGATAGACACAAGAGTGGAAATATACAGTCAACTGAAAGACTCAAACCATAAAAAGCCCATCTAATTCCACTCACTGGCCACTTTATTAGAAACCCCTACTGTATCCTTCCACTCACCTACCAAAAGCTCTACTACATACAATTACATACTGTAGCCCTTTTGTTGATGCACAATTTATCAGCATCAATAGTTGATAGTTATGCTGGTATCTATCTGGTATCGGACTGGTATCGGTCCGTGAGTCAGTTGTTACCGGGCCGCACAGAAAGAATAAAAATATTTGATTGATTATCAGAGTCTGAAAGATATTTTATTAAAAAAAACAACAACAACAAAAACGTCCATCGAAACAGCACATCAAAAATGTAACCCTCAAGCTAGCAAAAAAAAGTGAAAAACAAAAACTCTTTCTTTGTAGCTGTATTTATGCCGGTCCGGGTAAAAATTGCTTTACATGAAACTGGTCCGTGGCACAAAAAAGGTTTGGGGCCGCTGATCTAGATGATCAACAGATAACTGCACACCTGCAAGATGGATGGGTCAGTGCACACAGCTGTTCATTTCAAAGCCGTATATTTAAAGGCCTAACGAGCCAACCATGAGGTTTCTACCCCTTCGGCGTGTAGGGTCACACGGATGCGCCGCCTGACAACTCTCCGCTTTGGAACGTCCAGCAACTAACTGCATATCTGCTGACCAACACAGCAGTTTAAAGAAGAGGCAAGATTACAGCTGATACACCATTATCTTTACATTTACAGATTTATATTGATACTTGTTTTACATTAGACAACCAATCAATAACAATCAAACTAAACGCGGTCTGCGCACAAACAGCTGACGCACCGACTGAGGGATGGAGCGCCGAGCAGGAACGCACACAACCAAGAAACACACACCAACCAACACACACAACCAAGAAACACACACTCTAAAGACTGTAAAAAATCTTTTGGTTTTGAGCAGCTGTGGAACCATCTGACACGTCAAAACATCATCAATAAATCACACCGTTGATTTGTTGTTTTGGTTACACGCTTTTATAAACCGTCTTTAGTGTTTATCGTCCCACGATATTCATTCATCACTATTACGGCACTGTCACCATAGCAACCACAGCTGGTGCTGTTTTACAACAAACATAATCTGTGATACCAGTCGAAGTCAAACGAGTGACGCCAGCATCGAGGTGAGCATCGTCACACTGACGAGGAGAAATGTAGCTGATCTGTGGTCAGGCGGAGTGAATACAAAAATGATGCACAATACAAAATAATGGGACAGGTATAACTGTTAACCCCGCCCACTGAAGATTGAATGGATAAAATTAAATACTGCCGTATCATAACAGTTCATGGGACATTCTTTGTATATTCAAGTCATGGTGCACCACAATCAACATTAATGCTAGAACTTTTCAAGGTCGAGTCTGAAAGCTGTGCTTTGATGCCAAAGAGCTCTTTCTACTCTGCTTGCTGCTTCATAAAAGCAGCAAATGCAACCCTCCTGCATTTGTTTTCTTTGGAACATAAATCAGATTCAATCATTAGCATCGAAAACACTTTCGTCTAATAATGGTGACTCAGAGAACATCTGGCTTTGGCTAATGGATGCATTAAAATTCCCATGAAATGCTGGTTTTTATTCTTTTATAACAGTCCTAGTGGTCGCTAATACTGTATCTGAAGTCTCTTTCCAAAATTCAGACTTAATACAGAATTACAGCCACTTCGAGCCAGACCTACAATGCGATTTCCAGAGGACGCGCCATTTCTGTGTCTGTAGCTTTAAATGATAATGAGGAGCAGAGAGGTGAGGCAAGGTGGAGGGTGGGGGCGGGGCCTCTCACATGATCGCATTGACAGTCGGTGGAGCAAATTTTTTTAGCGGGGGGATTCTCTTCTATGACAACATACGTGGAAAATTCCAGATCGGGCCCCTGAGCTGTCATGCAGAATGAGCAGAATGATCATAGCACTCTTTACACCTATCGCCAATCCTAGCCACTGCAGGACCACAGTCAAACAAGGGGAACTCGTATTAATATAAAAAAATCTCATAAAGTGACATTTTAATGTCATGGGTCCTTTAAAAACCTGCTCTAATGAGGGCGTTTGGGCCTTTTCTTAATATCTATATAATATATAATAGTGTCCTACACTGCAAGAGCAGAATTAAAAAAATGGAGGAATATTTATTCCAGATCTCACCTCTGGTAAACTCTGGACTTTGCAGAACTTGACTCCGTTCCGTAACCTGGAGACACAACAAGCAGCAATGTTTAAATTTAAATCACGAGAATATTCCGTTCTCTCCTCAGTCCATACAATCCACAAAAACAAACCAGGCGTTAAGAGCAGCTTTTGTATTGTTCTGTTTGTACAAGTAGTTGATATTGTGTGAGCTGGTGAGGAGAACACAGGTTCGGTTCCAGCTTCCTCCTCGAAACTCCATCAGCAGCTCCTGATTTAATTTAATGAAGGACTGATCGAGTCGAACCAGGTTTCTGATTAAAGTACAGTAATACTGGACTTCCACAAGAACTCACTGATATACTGAACATAACAGCACTATTACTTTAGAATGTTACTCGTATTTATTTTTTTGGTATGTTTGGTAATATTAATGTGAAAGAAAACACTCACGGTTCGTCTAAACAGTTTCAAACATTCTTTTGTAGGTGCCTAATATTTTTGCACAGTACTGCATCAGTCTAAAAGGCACAGTCTGTTTAATACTAAAGGACAGAGAGAGAATGCAAAATGATAAAAAATGAAATATGATCGGTTTTGCTACATAAAACCACAAACTAAAAATGATTTTTTCCTTCTTAGTAGCCACAAGGCTAAAGTGTCTAACCAGTTATACACCACCAATTAGCACAGTGGGAACCCACAACACACAAGACTATCTTGCCCTTTTTACATGTGGTATAAAGTGAAGACTAAAAAAATTTGTGAAACAGTCATGAGTTTGAATCTGTTACTCACTTCTTGCACTTTTCACAGCTGTACATGTTGTCACCTACAGAAAAATAATAACACACCAAGCTGTTAGATAGTGACCCCTAAGCCATCTCACTCAATCTCTTATATAGTAAAGACCTCACAGACCTTTCAGCTCATCCCGGGCAAAGAAGGCAGCCAGGCAGTCCTGAAGTGTGACAACAGGGCCCCAGAACCAGCTACAGGAAAGAAGGAAAGTAAAATTGAGCAAAAGTGAGGTGGTACAGCCTTATTATATAACATTTTATATAAGCTAGATTGAGGACAGTACAACTGTTATATACTGCATATTGACTTGATCAATCAGAATCAGTAAACTTTATTGATTCCGGAGAAAACCTCTTATGTTATGACTGCAGAGACACACAGAGACACACAGAGACAAAATAAAACAGAAGCTGACATTTACAGTGATTTATCTGAAGCTGTTTTACATTGTTTAAGGAGGAAAACTTTAATTTGTTATTACGTTTCATTCAGCTGTGCTATTTAATAACGCTTTAGAGTTATGAATAAACTTTTTTTAAATTGTGAAAAAATGTAAACTGCTTATGTTATGACTGCACAGACACACAGAGACAATATAAAATATATTTAAAATTAAAGTCAAATAAAAACTCCATGAGAGTTAAATTACTCTGTACAACACTATGCCGTATACACAAATCGAGGGGGTATAAATACTACACACAAACCTACTGCTAACGAATTTACTAATAACACAAATACTGGTTTGCAGTTACGAGATGGAGATCAGTGGTGGATCAGTAATACTGAAATAAGTAGTAATATTTCACATAAAACATGTGGTATTTATATACATAACTGTATTAAAAGCAACTCCTTTGCTGGTTTGTTGATGTAGTTTGTTTTCTTGTTCTTGTTCTACATAACATATGATCACGAAACAAAGCTTCCTGCGATGTCTGAAGCCTCCATTGTCGACCCAAACACACAGAAGTTCCAAACAACGGCATACGAAGATGTTGTAACTGTGGTGCACTTGCCCTTTCTGAGGGTTAACTAAATCTACCAAACATTTTTTTATTTCCATGGTGGTAGAGCAAGACACAAATGAATGATACATAAAATTATACATGAATCACCTTTTAATATATTCCATGACAAAGGCAATCCAGCCCTGAGGGGCGTAGGCCTCGCCGCAGGAGCCCGCCTTCACCAGGGCAGTTTGGTGGGAGGAGGAGTGCAGCTTAGCCAGATCCTCCTTCCCTGGGATGGGCAGCGAGATGTCCTGGAAGTTCTCCAGGGTAACAGACACCTGAACGAAAACAAATCCAGAGTCAGCCCACATATAAAAAGAGCCAAACATCCAAAATCTGTAGGAAGGCTTGAGCAGTCAATACTAATTCAATATGTAATAACTACTTGTACTGCTACTTTTAAAGGGGACATATTATGCAAAACTCACTTATTTTAAAAACTAGTTATAATAGGGGAATTGCACAGAATCACTCTCACATAAAGAGAAGCAAACTTTCTTTTGCTTAAAGAAAATTTTTAAACTGTAAAAAAAAATGTTTAGAATCGGGATATTTTTGGAATTGCAATACATATCCAATCAGTAACACTGATAATACTGTATTGTGAGATTTCAGTCCTACTAAACGCCACACCATAATGTAATTAACAACAGGCTTCAAAGGATTAATGACTGCTCACCCTGTCACAAGTCAGGCACTGCACGGAACTGACGATGGTACCATCGAAAACATCCGAGATGACACTGCGATATTTCCTCTGACGCTTGCTCTTCGGAGGAGCGAAGGAGGTCACTGAGAAAAAAAAGAAATGTAGAGACGTTCATTTACAGCACAGCCACCAGCTGACGCTCTGGAAGCTCGAGCTGACCTCGACCTTCGAGTAAGAAATCTTGGTGTTACGCTTGATGAAGATCTGTCTTTCTTGCCGCAGGTCGACCAGATCTCTAGAACATGTAGATACCTTCTCTACATCAGAATAATCCGACCCTTCCTCACCACAAAAGCTACACAGACTCTCGTCCAGTCCTTGCTCATCTCCAAACTGGACTACTGCAACTCTCTACTGGCTGAACTTCCACCGAAGGTGGCCAAACCACTTCAGCTGATTCAGAACCAGCTGCCAGGTTAGTGTTCAACGTTCCTAAGTTCACTCACATCACACCTTTACTAAGGAACCTCCACTGGCTCCCTGTGGTGCTCGCGTTAACGTTTGCTTTTAAGGCCAAAAATGAACTTGCACCCCCAAACATAACATTTATCAAATAAGGTGTCACTTCTCGTCCTCTCAGAGCTTCAAGCACAGCTCATCTTGGGCCTCCGCTGCTCAAAAGAAGAGGGAAACATGCGTCAAGGCTCTTCTCTTCTCCTTTCCCTTGACTTCTCTATGGCTTATGTTGTTGTTCTCTAGGGCTTATGTATTGTTGGGTTAGGTGTTGGCTAATTATTATTTGACAGTAGTTGTATAGATGCTCTGACTGAGCAGCATCTCGGTTAAACAGTAGACATGGATTTAAGCTGTTTTTCAGGTTAAGAAACAGTTGTGGACTACTCAAGCACTGATGCACGTTGCTCTGGATAAGAGCGTCAGCCAAATGCTGTAAATGTAAACGATCTGAGCTGAGGTACCTTTCTTGTGAGCTGAACTCAAGCTAGGCCACATGGGGGTGGATTTCGGAGGACTGCTGGACAGTTTGGGAGCAATTCCTTCATTGGCACTGGGGCACGGGGGCCTGGCGTTGTTGCTGACATGGATCTCAGTGTTAGAGTCTGAAGGAATAAGACAGAAATATTGAGCATCAGTATAAAGGCATTTTTCCATAGGCGTGCAGGAACTGAAGTTTCTGACTCAACTCTATCCACCCAGTTTACATCCCAAAACTGCGACCATGGAGTCGAACCAGTGGAAAGTTTTCTGTCAGAGCCGTTTTCATTACTGTTCTTGTTACTACTTATAGGCTCATTTGAGGGTTTTTTTTGCAGTCAGTAGATAAAAACCTAACTTATTTCCTGGTACATTTCTCACAGCGTAAAACTCTCAGTGAAATGTATTGTCAGCCCAAACATACAGTTGTTCTTGTACTTTGTTGACTTCCCAGTTGTTAGGTTGTATCTCTAATCAAAAAGCAGTGATGCAGTCAGCTCGGCTGCAGCCCATTTTCAGCCCCGCCATCAAGAAGCTTGGGTGTGGATCACTTTATTTGTAATTATAGTGCGGAACGGTGCGGTTCCTTGCATCACTGGAAAAACACCGTAAGATTGAGTGGTGCTCTTACCTGCAGCCTTGCCCTGCTTGATGACCCCCTGGCTGCTGATGATGGTTCTGCTCTCGTTGGTCGTGTCCACGTCCTTGTCTAGGTCACCATGGGAGCCGGCGCGATACAGGTTGTTGATGAGGTTCTTCTCTTTCTGCCACTCTCTGTTGGCCTTCTCCTCGTCCGGAATCAGCATGTCGGCCTCGTCGGGCTCCTCAGGACCCCGGAGCCCCTCACTGTTGGCGCTGCACGACTCGCAGGACTGGAAGTCACTCTCTGAGCGGCTGCGGTCGTCTTCGTCCGGGCTGTCGTCAGCACTGACTGTTGGACTTTGGTCCTCGGGCTCCACTACGGTCTCCTTGAGCTCCTCGTGCAGCTGATCCATCAGACAGCGCAGGAACTCCTGGGAATCCTGAAGAAGATACGGCACAAAAAAGCTATCAAGCAAACAGCGTTAGCAAATTGATACCAACCTGAAAAACAAAATAACTTTATTCACCAATGTTTTAATAGTTAATCCGTTTACCTGCATGCAAGTAACGTGTTGAATGTAAAAGGCCCCATATAAACACACACACACACATTAAATGTGTGTGCATGTATATACACTTACACATTTATTGATATACATATTCGCACACATACATACACACAATTTTACATATATACACACAAATATATGCTCATGTTTATGTATATACACAAATATACATGCACATTTCCATTTTTATTATACAGCCTTTTTTTATACTAATCTAATAACCATGACCACGGCACCACAATAAGCCTTCATTTTTCAAAAGAAAATTCAAAATGATTAACTATTATTAATAATTAGTTACTGTAACCTACTCAATGACCCCAAACTGCTGCACAAAGTCAGTGTAAACTGACTTTCTATGCTTTCTAAGCACATATTTTAATGGGTAAAAGTCAGTGTACGGTGAAAACAAGTTTAGTGGCCAGCAGAGTAATCCATTATATTCCCGAGACTGGACAAGACATCCATCCATTATCTGAACCATTACAGGGCAGACACCCAGACACACACACGTGGAGAAGTGCAAAAATAATTCACCTTCTTCTACCTGGAGAAGGACTTGGGTGCAACCACTGAGATGAGATCTATATTTAGTAGGCTAACTCCTACTAAAAAAGCAAGACTAAGGCCCAGTGCACGATAACTGTCACTGAATACAGAGTAAATGGCCAAGAGTTTTGTACAAATGATTCAGAACAAAATCAGTTCTTGTGAAACTCCAATGCAAACCCAATAACCATTAGGCCTGCAGCTAAAGTCAGAACAGCATAGCTTAATACCCACACTTTCTCTCTTTCTGTATGCCTCCATGAATGTGACTCTGTAAATGAGATTACTGCTGCTGGAGCCTCTACAGAGTTCCAAACTGATCCTGGCTGGTGACGGCCCACGCATGCTAATGCTACTTCTAAATACGGCTCTTCCTCTCTGGCCAGCCGTGACAAATGAATGTTCGGTCGGTAGGGGGTTTATTACACGGCTATGAGGGCAATGTGGCCTGAAAGAGAGGAGAACAATCAGGGGCAAGACAGACGGGACTGTTTCGCATCAGACTAATTCCAAAGCAAAAGGGAAGAGGGTGTGATCTGGGGTGGGTTTTTTTTTTTGACATTCATTTCATTCCATTGTTCAAGTTTTTTCAGTCTGAAAACAAAGGGTTCAATTCTTGCACAAAGTTAACAAAATTGCCTTTTTAGAAAGATATAGCTGACCAAGCTCTCCTATTGGCTAAGCTTTTAGACACTGGAGTGATAGTTTGAGCACTAATAATACTGACTGAAACGGGAGGGTGGACATCTTTTTTAGGTCTCTGATTTTCTAGATACGTCATTGACTGCGAACACGATCAATCAAAGGTAAAACAACTGCAGCTCTCTTGACTGCCAGGACTCTTGACTGAAGGAGTCACTATAGAAATGCAACATACACTTACATTTATAGCCTTTAGTGGACAGTCTTATCCAAAGCAACTTCCATTCCCTAACTACAGGAAGAACCGTTTTGCTAAGCACCGGAATTGTTTACCTCCGGCATTATCGGCTCCTCTAACGATTCTTTCAGACTTTCCTGTGTCACAGTGTCACACTACGCAACTCGATTTATCATGGAGCAAGTGGTCCAAGTCGTGGTTGCATTTTACAAAAAAAAAACCCCAAACAAACAAACAAAAAAAAAAAAAACCCAGTGCAGTGCTGTTTTAACTTGCAAGGGTGGCAACACCAGTCAAAATATGTCAAAATATTTAAGGTGTCAATACAGCAGTAAAATTCAAGAATGCTATGTGTTTGATTCTCAGTGCTCGTGTGCAAGCTCTGTGGTTTCCAAACACGAGGGTGACTTTAACTACAATGTCACCAATACTAACAATACAATACTAATAAACTGTTATAATTATATTTTGATATTTGGACAATATCATTTATTGTTTAAAGGAAGATAAGTGCATTGAAAGACTCCCAGCCTCCCTAGAAGCTCAATTACCCAAAATGCTTCTTAAGTTTCTTAAGGCAACAGGCTCATCCTGTAACACTTTAGGAATCCATAATGGAATCGATTAGGAATCGCATCAATAAGATGAATCGACAATGGAATTGACATCAATAATTCCTTATCGATTTCCATCCCTAGTCTCCCTGGAGCAACTTGGGGTTAACGGTCTTGCTCAGGAACCCAGTGGCGCTATGCTGAATGTAGGAATCAAAACCCTAACCTCTTGGTCCAAAAGCAAGTGGTCTACCTACTAGGCCCCTTCCACCCCATTCAAGCTTCAGATATCTGTGCTTAATCTAAAATGACCAAAATATTAACATGTAATGCGGTTAATGTAAGGTTAACTTACTACTAGAATCCCAGGGGGTCGCTAGCAGAAATTAGAGCTAAAATAAAACACATGTTGAACGTGATGTGCATGAACTTAGGTACAAGTGAGGGCCTACCTGCTGGGAGTATCCCCGAAACATTGGATTAACAGCTTTGATGCCCTGGAACAGGTTTGTGGGGATGACAAATGAAGGCCTGCAGGTGCACATTGGTCAGCAGGTAAGTCCATGGTTTCGATACATTAAAGACAAAAAATTAAAAAGAAAGTAAAGAAAGAAAGCTACAGAAAACGAGCTACAAACCTGTTTTTATGCCACAGATCAGTGACCAACTTCTGATAGCTTTTACACAGAGCCGGTTTCTTGTCTGTCCTGACCAGGCCGCCGCAGTCCACGAAATACTGGGTCAGGGGAGGACTGAAGGCCAGAGAGAACAAATGAAAAACAGTGAAAGTGGAGGATGGTTGAGAGATGAGTGTATAGCTCCCAAGTCCACAAACCTCATGTACAGTAATTTAGGGGGATAATTATAACAGACCATTTCTAATTCGGCATATTTGTGATGTCACAAAACCCAACGCATATACATACATATATGTATATATTTTACAGTACAGATGTCCATAATTATATTTCTAGATTGTATAGCGTACATGTATACTGTACTGTTAATATAGAATTTTATTCTACAATAATAATAATAATAATAATAATAATAATAATAAGTTTATTTTATATAGCGCCTTTCCCAAGCTCAAGGACGCTGTACTCTACTGTTTTCTTCATTTTTGCTACTCTTATCTTTGTTCTGTCCACTTTCTGCTGTGACAAAGCAAATTTCCCACTTGTGGGACCAATAAAGGTTTATCTTATCTTATCCCTACCTATTCAGCCTATAGTAGTTTAGACCGGTTCATTTAAAACAAAGGTAGAAGTGTTTCAGCCTGGATTGCTTTTTATACAAGGCACGATGCAGGGCAGCACATCAGAAGTCATTAGATTGATTGTGGAAGCAATCACGCTATCGTTGTTAAGATTTATTTTCATATTTTATTTTTCATCGGCCAACACCAAAATGTCCATTAATATCCAGTGCAGCAAATGTATCATTTAAAATCGATCATTTTGTCCATAGACTGCCATTCATCGAACATTGTAATATCACTCTGAGCTGCTGGCAGAGATCCCGAGACCCCATCAACCGTGCAGTCACACTTTGCATTTTCTCACAGAAATGCAATCCAGTTTACATATGTCAGCCTTAAAAGGGACAATAACAGGAACAACTGGTTTAACACTAAGCGATAAAGAGACGTTGGAAAATGGTCATGTAAGAATGAGCTCCTCATAATTATAATTAGTGGACCTTGGGGGGAGGGGAGTACTGCTTTAAATTCCTCCATGTTGAAGAGGAAAGATGAAAGAGTAATGCTGTTTTGCCTCAATTTCTTTTCTTTCCCCTCACATATACAGATGCACAATCCAAAGTAATGTCCCTGGAGTAATTAGCAGTCTTTTTAGCTTTGCAAATTTTGACCTAGTTCCATTTTTTCCAAGCTCTGTATTCATCCACATGGTCGAGCTTTAAAAAAAAAAGGCTTAAAAATCTTTGTCAGAGCCTTTCTAAGTATAATCAGCATTTTCAGTTCCATTATTCAAGTTCATTTTAATCAGACAGAATGCACACCATGCCAGCCCTGAGGACGAGAAATCAGAGCGAAAAAGAAACAGAAGCCAGGACTGATTGTGAGATAGACGAGGGGGAAGGCAGGCTGAGAATAAAAAGTATGATTAGGTCGAAAAGCCGCAGGTGGAGGTGCCGGTCGCTTTCTGTGCACAGTCGGCTTTCCACACTGAGTGAAGAGGAACAACCACGGTTCATTCACAAATAGGATCCTCTGAACTATTCATCAGATATTTGCGGAAGGCATGTGTCATTTGGAATATTAGAAAGAAACTTAATCAATTTAATCCCATTTTTCAAAAAAAAAAGAGGTTGTCTCCCCTAAATTGTATCAATGTCATGTGACTTGTGTGAATTGAGACATGACCACGCCCCTTTACATCCAGCCTGCACCTCTGGAAAGAGATGTCTGCCTCAAACTTGTACATGAGGAA